>SNQN01008327.1:0-29647 GCA_008642245.1 Bassia scoparia | reverse complement strand
TCCCAAGGGATTACTCGCCTTCTTGCAGGTGCCAGGGAGGTTGCACGTGTGATTTGGAAGACCAGATTATTGGAAGGATTTTTGGACTAGACTTGGACTATTTTACCTAAACTTGTGGATCTCGCTCATAGCATCAAGAGYAAGTCACTCCCCYAACCTARAAATAAGTGTTTGCTRTTCCACGGYTTGAAACATTAACTATTGGATCAAAGATGAGGTTGAAAGATTGTTGGGTTCTACTTTTCCATTCATGAGCCGATTTTTCGATGTTGATTTTCAATTCCATATTGAAACAAGTCGAGTTTGTTTTTGGAGTATAATAGCAAGTATAATTAAGATTAGATGGAGTAAATGTTTTATTTTATTTTATTTTTTTTTTTAAAAAAAACAGTTTATACTATGCAGTGGCGAAAACATAGCCACATGAATACACAGTTGAAATTTCGTTGTGTAAGAATGGAAGATCAAATATTGTGAAGTTAGTTGTTAGGTGTCTGTTTGACTCCAGCATCACTTTACTTTTGGTGAGGAGAGAGAAAACAAAGGCAAGTATGGCAGTAGTGTGCAGCAGCTATTGCCCACCTTCCCAATTTCTGGGTCGCACTTCTATTTTCCTCGTAAGCCCGACTACTCTTCTTCTCCTTCTTCTTTCATTGCTCATTCATTCAATTAGTTGTAATATTTGGACTACTTTCATTACTGCCCTTTATAATTAGTCATTGCTCATTCAATATAATTATTATTTTGCCCACTTTCTGTTATTAGCAATTTGTGTTACTCAAACTTTTAACAGATTGCCATTGCCAATATGAGTATATGACCTCTCTTATCAATTGGGGCCATTTCATTATGCTTTTGATTTTACTTTGAAGATATTGGTGTGGTTTATGGCACAGATTTCATTCTGTGATGTATTAAATTAGCTGGTTTAGATTTTTGTTTTTTTTTAAAAAAAAAAAAATTGGAATGAACTTGCAAACGCACTCAAGTATAATCAGTAGCAAATTTAGGTTGTTATTATGTTTGATTTAACAACGCAATAATACAAATTTGGATGTTCAAGGTCATGCTTTGCTTATGCTAAGGGTGATCATTTGGGAATTGCATATAATTACTAGGTTTATTTTCTTCTTATAAGAAATGTTATTCATTGTTGTCATTGTCATATTCCTAATAACTTTGAAAGTGTTGGTACAATATGTGGTACTGCTGACGTGGCAGTGGCCAACGAGCCGGTGTTGGTGAAGATGGACCTGGTCTGCAATCCTGGTACCTACAAAACACGGGTGAACTACCCTGGGCAACCCAGGAACAACCCCTTCGATGGAGGTGTCAGTATTTACCAGGGTATTCAATATTTAGAGAGAGAATGTAGGTAGTGTTTGTTCGTCTGAACTTACCAGCCCTTGGGGCCTCAAGCCTGCTTTTTATACKTGGAACTTGCATGGTCAAGGCTTCCTCAAACGTGACAAGTGGCGTATACAGATACCAGGGTAGGTGTCATACATGCACCCAACTTTTGACTAGTGGGTTGGTAGCTTTGACTCCCTTTAGCCCATGGCATTTTCCCTTTAATAAGGCCCGTTGGACCAACTAGCACGAATTGGGCCTATTGGATTTAGTTAGCGTGGGCCCTGGTGGCTATTGGGCCTGGTGGCTCAATGGGTACCAACAGAAAGGAAGCATTTATTAATTAAGCAAGTGATGTCATGATTAGTTTTGGAGGGAAAAAATTTCATGAGAAATTGACACATAGCCTAGGCTTTGTTRGACTTATTTTTACTCATCTGAACCTATGTTAACCTAGGTGTTGTTTGGTTGACATCATTTAGCATAGGAAGTTAAAATTGCTAGGAATAGATTTTCTATTGTGTTGTTTGGTTCATAAATTCATGGGAAGTAGAACTTCCTAGGAATTTCCAATTCCTACAAAATGGAGGAAGTTATTTACCTAGGAGGACCTTGGTAAATAGAAATTCCCATGGGAATTTTCACTTCCCATGCTACACCAAACAATATTTAGTAATTTCTATGAATTACAATTACATCTTTCAAGGAATTTTCATTGTCTATATTCAACCAAACGAGTCTTTATTTTTTTTATTTGAACTTATTAGAACTTATTTTTTCTGATTTGAACTTTTTTTTTTTTTTTTGAAAATAACTAAAAATAAGTTGAGCAGAACAGATCGATAACCTTGATGACATCAACATTGGCTTCACAGACTAGATTAATCACCATCACCATGCAATGCACTATATTTTTTCCCCTAATAAATGGTTTCGAGTGTATTTATACGATGAATAAGTCATACTCCACATTAAATACGATGAATAGTATTTAATGCTACAATATAGACATAAAGGGTATATGTAACATAACCCTAAACTGATTTAGGATTTTCGGGAGTTCAATAGACGTAWAGGGTATAGGTAACAATTTTGTAAGTTCAATAGAAGAAAAGGATGTTGCAACAGGGGAAGATAGTTAATTACTGTATGTTTGCATACTTTGACCAACCTTTGCATACTTTGACCAACATGTTGGCGTATATGACCATTATGATTCCTTCATAATTTTCACAATGTGCCTGAAGTTCATGTTGCACCATCAAGGAGAACCTCTCGATTTGTATATACCAGTTTGATAATGTAGACTTGAATTTGCAGTGCTATTATCCCCCTTTATATTATGTGATCTTTGTCCCGTCTCGGTACTATTTAGAACAAAAGGATAGAGGCATTGTTGAAGTAAAAAAAACCATTGGAAACAACATAGTTTGTGGAACTCACGTTGAAAATTGGGACAATAATTTTGATTAGAGTGCATCCTAGCTATTTTTTCTTGTTATAATCATGAGTAATAGTGAATTTTCCCTGAATAGACCTATCCATTTTTCTGTGTTGCATCGCTTCTGTTTTGTTATGTCATATAGTATAAATGTGTAATGCTATTCAGCACGGATGCAATTTTTATTTTGTTCTTAACGCATGTGTAGGAAAAAGTACCAGTTCAGCACATTGCACAGGATAATAAGTTCAAATTAAGAATCAACGCCTTGTTTTGGGGATCAAAAAAAGAAGTGGAGCAACCAGCTACTCCTGTTTCACTGGGCGAATTCTCTTTGACAGGGTCAGACTCAGAGGTGTTTCAGCTTTTGGTCTTTATATATGAGTTATTAAGGATTTTTATGTTGAAGAAATGGTAATTTGATCATTGTACAGCACTTGAGATTTTGACATCTGATTCCTTTTTTGACTTGTTGGTGACAGAAAACTGTTGCTGATTTATCATTACCCAAGAAGGTTTCAATTTCAGTTATATCATCCATCTCAGAGGTTTCTTCAGAAGAATGGGATGCATGTTCTGTAGATACCAATGGACCAGGAAAGTATAATCCATTTTTGTCTCACGGCTTTCTTTCAAGCTTGGAGGAGTCTCACTCTGCTGTAAAGGTCTGGCAGTGCCTCTTGAACACTATGACTTTCATTCAGTAACTACTGCATTATTTTCTTGGACAATGCCAAGTTACCCTGCTTGCTGGTAGGAGCCATTATCACAAAAATAATCCTATGATAGAACAACAGGAGTTCTTTTTCATTAGCTATTGTCTTTCCTTTAACCGGTTTCTATTGAGATGAAGTTAAGAATTATGATTGCTAGCTTTCTGAATAAAGTCAACTTCATGCTCTCTGTTTCATGGGAGAGTTTTTCTCAAGGGTCAATATTATGTGTGTCTTCTGTCGTAGATGTGTCTCAAGAGTTTTTTTCTCAAGGGTCAATCACTCTCCAAACTGATTCAATAACTGCTTTTGAAAGAACTAACTTATAGTGACTATAGTTGTGACATCTTCTAAAATTTGGTTGATAATTGCAGGGAGTTGCTCYATACCCTTCCAACAGCTAAGAAAAGGCTACTACTTGGTCTTTCTCACATAACACACTTCATTTTCTAAATTATCCCATGAGGAAGATCAGTTAGACAAACTACATTGTGGATGGGAGTTTCGGGTTTGGAAACAAAAGTTCAATGAGGCAAGCATGACCAATCACACGTATTATTGTAATTCATACAATCATACCCGGGTAAATCATTCAAAAAAATAGTTATATTGACCAAGATGTGGCTCGTTGCTTAAATGGAGAGAGGCCACAAGAGTACTGTGATAATGATGTATCCCTTTAAAAGGGAAAATTCTATAGGATTGTCATAAGACCAATGTTGCACTATCACCACCGAATGTTGAGCTTCTAGGGAGCACATTCAAAAGGTAGGGGTCACGGAGATGCGAATGTTAAGATGGATTTGCGGAAACATTCTATAAAATCAGAAACGAAGTTATCCGCAAGTGTAGCAAACATTGCGAGCAAACTACCAGAAAACTTTCAACATTYGTTTAGACCTTAGGGAGCATCGATACCAAGAGAGATCTTAACGAGGTAGAGAGAGTTAGGAAAGATATGAAGCAATTGGAGTTGCAAAAGAATGAGGTTTCTGATATTAATGGAAAGAGGAAAGTCTATGTGGATGACCACATAGAATGGTCGATTTGGGTTCATGTAGCCAACCCTGMATATTAATTGATTGATTGATTTATGCATTTAGAGTTGATGGAACGTTTACCCAATTTGTTTGACACACTATAGTCATCAAACATGCTTACATACAGTTGCATATGAATCTCTTTACTTTATGCCATATCTATCGAATTTCAAAGAATATCACATTAGCACCTAGTACATTTGGCTTTCAAGTTTAGTTTTCCCTTCTTTGACATGCATTGTTATCTGAATTTTGTTTTGGCCGCCTACATTTGCATATTTTTATCTCTGTTAATAATCTTGCTACTGAAATTGTTCAGGAAACTGGATGGACACCAAGGCACATGATWGCAAAGGATGAAGTTGGCAATGTCATTGGCGTTGTTCCACTATATCTTAAAAAGTACTGTACATAGGAAGCTGTTGTATTGGTTTAATTGTCACATCTTACATTCCTTTCTTAGCTGATGTATTCCCTTTTGGTTTGTGTTCCTAAACTGCAGTCATTCCTATGGAGAATATGTTTTTGATCATGCATGGGCCAATGCCTACTATAGTTATGGCGCAAGATATTATCCCAAGTTACAAAGTTGTATTCCATTCACTCCTGTCACTGGGCCAAGAATTTTACTTCGTGATACAGCCTGCAAAGCTGAGGTTTTTGATGTAATAGTATCTGCTCTGAAGGATCTGACAATTAAGGTATTTATCTGTATAATGTGCTAACTGCTAAACTTATACAGTGAATCTCACCATTAATTCTCATTATTCTTCCACCWTTTTTTGAGCCAAAGTTTTGCTGATTTCCTGACAAGCATATATTGGCCTTGTGTTCTTTTTACCTCATCTTAAAAGTAGGAATACACTGGAGGACAATTATTTATTGTTTGTTTGGATAAGTGGATTTCTGGAGAAAGGGAGGGATGTAAGGGAAAAAAAGGACAAGTTCTTTTGTTTGGATGACTGGTTGAAGGAAGGGGATGAAGAGGAAGGGATTCATATTTCCTCCCTCTTTCGGGAACAAACCATAATTATTTGAAGAACTCCACTTTTCCCTCCCTTTCTTTGCCTTACCCTTTTTTTTTTTCTAATTAGTTTCTCAAACAAAGTGTAAATGCATTGCCCATCATAGTTAGTCAAAACAAGGATTTCTTGGTTTTTTTTTTTTGTTTTTTTTTTTTTACCTTTAACAAAATCTAAAATATCTGAATCGAAGCTAGAGAATAGGGGAGAAAGTAGTTCTCAAATAATTCAGCATCAGATTTATGATTCCCATGCCTATCTCTATTTTAATTTTTGCTGAACAAGCATTACCTATATATTATATATGCAGCTTACTAGTTGCTACTTTTAGAATATCTGGCACAAATGAATGTACATAGGGGATGCATTTTATTCATTAATCATTGTAACATATTGAACATTTTCTCTTGCTGATGCACAAGCCAAATGTTGATAGTGTACTGTCGGGTACTCAAAAATGCTCAAAAAAATGAATTTCTCCCAATGATCAGTACCTTCTACTCTTCTAGGTGTTCATAGCCTTACTAGCTTGCTGATAAACAGCGAAATTTTCTGAAAAGCGATTCATATAGACCTTTAAGAATAACAGCTTATAGAAAAAAGGGATMACAAAACAAAGATAATTTATAAGCAAGTGAACATGGTGGTGGCAAGTAATCCCCCTCCTTTTGTGTTGAAGAATCTTGTGCATTTCGTGCAACTATCAGCTTAATCCATAAGTTATAGAACCCCTTCATTTGTCTTTTTCTAACATATAATGAAAACACAGGTCCATCAAATCATTTGGTTTACTGGGATAATGTTTTATAATTTAGATCTTTTTCATGTGGTTGTGGACAGCTTCTCTCTCACTCATCCTGTTAACTGAAGCATCAGAGCTTGCAAATTTGAAACATTTTGATTTTATATGGGCTCATACCTGCCTAGTGCCTACTGTTACTTGCATTGAATGTCGGTGTGAAGGCATCCTTTTCAATTCACTAAACTATTCCATTTTTTCCAAATGGTGTTTCTCATAATGGCATGCCCAAAAGACTTGGATTCTTGTGTTGAGACTGTGTCCATCATCTCTATATCTTAAAGTTTTTCTTTCCTATTCTTTTATGTTCCCCTTCAAAGTTCCAAGTCATGTAAATACAGAGGTTTAGTTAGCAGAAGTTTTAAACTTGAACTCTACAGCACAACTTTGTATGGTTGATGTTCATTCTTTTACCACTAATATTTTGTGCGGYCAATGCCTAGTGCAATAGAATGTGTTGGTTATTAAGAATCAGGAGTATGATGAACCCGAAAGGATTGAAACRTTTATGTGATTAAGATGCACAACAAAATGAGTTAGTTATTTTTGTACTATATGTCTATATTTGATCTGAAATTTATTTGGGATAATGGGTGGTAATGATTACAGATTCAGGCCTCGCTTAMTATGAGGGTAATGAATTAAGGGGGTAATAAAAGTCAAACATGAGAAAACAAAGGTGTTTATAGGTAAAAATAAAGGGATGAGGTGGTGGGAGGAAAAGGGGAACTATTACCCTCATTTGGGGGAGATAGTTACCCTCCTCCACACTAGGGTAATTGTCACCCTCATATTGGGGTAACAATTACCCCAGTTCTCCCTTTTAGTCACAAAAAAAATATAATTATTCCTCTATCACCATCTTAACTCATATGTTTTCTTCCCAATTCTTCTTAGTTTCTCAAGTTTGACTTTTATTACCCCCTTAATATATTACCCTCATACCAAGCGAGGCCTCATAGATAATGGGCAGTGAACATCATCACCTTAAAAAAGAACTTCAATAATGAAAAACGAAGTTAAGGATTGAAGAAGGTGATGCCTTATGTGAGTCATGTCTATATTTTTATTTATTTTTGTCAAATTTCTAAGGCAATGAGAACATTAATGTTTTATTTTTTCTTATTCATAGGAATTAAACTTTTAAATGTCTTTTGCCAGTTTCAGGTCTCATCAATGCATGTTACGTTTCCAACTGAGAGTCAGTGGAATGTAATGAAAGAGAAGGGCTTCCTTCAGAGAATAGGCATGCAATACCACTGGAAAAATCGAAATTACAAGAAGTAAGTCATGTAAATTGGTAACTTTCCATCCCTTTAGTGATATTAACTATGAAAAATTGGTTTCGATAGTGTTCATGTTAGGGTGGTAGGAAAATATTACATATGAACAAAGTGGGTAAATCTTATTGCCGGAAAGTGAGGGAAAAAGGGGTTGAGGGTTGACACACTGGAGCATAGTACTTCAGATTACTAAATGTTACTTTACCAAAACTCAAATTTGTTTTTACTTGATGTAGTGGACATAGTTCAGGAAAGAAAACTATTTGTGTGCCTTATGCCTGTAGATTATGGATGTATATTAATTTTTTTAATTATTAGAAATCATATATCATAMATAACTTCAATACGAAATATATCTGATTCTGTTTATAGATCAGTTCTATATCACAATATCTTCTAACTGAAATCTTAGTCTTCTTACGCATATGCTATTATATTCTTTGGTACAGTTTTGATGATTTCTTGATGGATTTGAAGCAAAGTAAAAGGAAAAATATTCGTCAGGAACGTAAAAAGGTCAGCCCTATTACAACATTAATATTTCCTATGTTTCAATTGAGATCCATCACTTTCTAAAAAGAGGTGTTTCAAATTAGATGCATCACTTTTCTTTGGGGGGGGCAATAAGTTCTCTCTATCTCTCACCTATCACATGGGTAAACAGTTTTCTTTCTCTCTATCTATCTCCTCTCCAAAAATTTCTTACGATATCGTGCTTTACAAAGTGATCCATCTATTTTAAAACATAATTTGTCAAAAAAAACCAAACTTGTCCTGGCCATCGTTTCAGCATTCTGACTAGATTGCTAGTATTGAATTTTAAAATTGCAATTCTCTTGACTGCTTTACACTTTATTTTACAGATTTCTGCGCAGAACTTGACTATGAAGCGTCTTCGAGGACATGAGATAACGGTACTTGTATTTGCTATGTGTTAGTAACTCGTTGTGCGAGTGCTACTTAGCCTTTGCTATCCTTCTTTAACATGGTTTTTGGAAGATTTTTCTCTAATTCTACATGTATAGTTTTGTTTGTTTTTGTAAGTTGAGCAATGTTTACAAATATATTCAAGTTGCTTTACCTCTAAATGTGATAAAGTGTAAGAAAGGTGCTAAAACAAAATTTAAGAGTTTCTTTTTTCAAAAAAGGTACCATTTACCTTCCATATGAACCTTCCCTGATTTCTTAAAACGCCCTAAGATCAAAGTTCAATTGTATTTAAAGATTTGATAGTTATGTACCAACAAGGTGCATCACACTATCTTGTAACACATATACTTCCTCTATTCTTTATTAGTTGCATCCAAGCAAGTTGGTGCAAATTTTAAGAATAGAGAGATAGAAAGAAAGAAAAAAAAAGGTCTCATGTGATAACAAAGAGATAGAGAGTATATTGGTCAAAAGGGAAAGGATGCAAGTAATTTGAAACTTAGTTTTAAAAAGCGCGCCTCAGGCGCGCCTAGGCTCAAGGCTCTTCCAGGCTCAGGAGAATGGGCTTTTCATAGGCAAGGCGKGCCCCACCTACAGGAGGCTCACAGAGGCGTGCGCCTTAGAGCGCGTTAAGTGAGGCGCGCCTTTGCGCTTTTTGCAAGTACCTTAGACCTGAGTTATTAATTGATGTGTTTCTATTGTTTTTATAATATTCACCGTCTCCAATGACTACCAACGTTTTTTTAAAAAGTTTAAATCATTTTTTTTTTTGCATATAAGAGGCTTTTTCACTGTAATTTTAGCACCATGGTAACAAAAAATATCTAATATGCTAGGTGCGCCTCGCCTACAAAAGGCGTGCGCCTTTGCATTGCGCCTTGCGCCTAGGCTCCAAGGACCCTTTGCGTCTGAGGTGTGCCTTGCGCCTAGGCTCCAAGGACCCTTTGCGTCTGAGGTGCGCCTTGCGCCTTTTAAAACTAAGTTTTGAAACTTCCAAAAGCAAAAAAGGTTGCAAGTAAAAAAAAAAAAACGGAGGAAGTATTAAGGTAAACCATACTAAACAATGACTAACTTGGAGCAATCTTTAAGATGTCATTCATGGAAGTTTGGTAGGGTGTTTACATATGGTAATTTGAATTGGAAATATTTTCCATGATTTGTGTGCCAGTTTCACTCTTGCACGAACTACTTATGGCCTCAAAGGGAAATGTATAATTGTTGGACTTGGCCTGTAGACTCTTTTCCTGTTGATTGACCTTGCAGTGGGGGACAATTCTAGGCTGCTGAGCCATTTAATAGGGAAGGATTCTGTGGTTGTTTCACTTATTGATGACACCTAATTTACTCCGTCGGTCGGACTCAGTCCGTCCCTGTTTCTTAATGTAGGCTATAGCTTAATTTAGCCTAAACTGATTATGTCTATTGTGGTAGCTTTTAACTTAATCGGTACATTCATGCAATGTATTCAAACATTAGCAAACTTATTTTCTTTTTGTGGTTGTTTGCTTAKGCGACTTATTCTAATTTTGTTACACATGCATTTGCAGGCAAAGCACTGGGATACCTTCTATCAATTCTACAGGAATACTACTGACAACAAGTAGAGTTTACGGCTTTCATGCATGTCTACTTTCTCATAATTCTTGTTTTTATGGATTTGATACAAAAAAAAAAATGACATAAGTATACCGACTAAAAGTAAAAAAGCAGTCATCTTTATGCTAAACTTTTACCTGTTATGTAGGTGGGGTACCCCTTACTTGACAAGGGATTTTTTCCACAACATGGCATCAAAATTGGGAGATCAAGTGTTGCTGGTCATTGCTGAGGAACAAGGCCAAATTGTTGCTGGGGCACTCAATCTAATTGGTGGTGATACCCTATATGGACGCCTATGGGGATGTCTTCCAGAATCATATTATCCTAGCTTGCATTTTGAAGCATGTTACTACCAGGTTTGTTCAATCTTATTTTGCATCTGATGTATATCTTCAATTAATTCTCTTCTTATTGTTTCCATCATTGTTAATCATCTAATGGAATCTTGGTAACCTTTAAAGTCAGCATTTAGTAATTCAGAAATATGGTATTGCCATTTACAGTCCAGTGTAGTTATTATGAAGGATCAGATTAATAGCAAGTTCATTTTTGTTGTTTGATATTAGAAACGTGCTTCACAATAGTTGGATTTCTRGTATAATTTGACAGTTTGTTGGCCACAATCTGTTCCATTCATCTGTTATGAGCTGTTTCCATGATAACTTGACCTGTTGACCATGGTGATCATGACTGCGTGCATGACGTTTTTTTACCTTGGTTCAAGTCCACTCCTGTGTACCTTGTGAATGTTTTCATTATCGGTGAATGKTGTTTGTAGTTCTTWTAAGTGGATATATTAGCCTTTTAGTAATTCAAGGCTCTTTAATCCTTTGATGCATGGTAATATAATAAAACATGATCATATACATTTTTAGTATTATTTAATGAAGAAGGAAAGGTAAGATAAAATAGGCATATGGGTATAAAATCTGCCACGAATGGCTTACTTGGTTGGATTCAACATTCAAGCCTGCTTTAGGTATTCATACATTCTTGTTTTCATTGAAAAAGTTGTTTGGATTGCTCAAGTATCATTTTTTCCTTTTAGGCAATTGAAGCTGCTATTGAATTTAATTTGGACAAAGTGGAAGCAGGAGCTCAGGGTGAGCACAAAATTCAGCGGGGTTACCTACCTGTGACAACCTATAGCTGCCATTACATTGTTGATGATGATTTTCGAAACGCTATAAAACAATTTTTGGTACGAGAATCAGACCAGGTATTTACTCTTTGTATACAGCAGCTTTCTCTTACCCAAGMAKYAGATGTCCTGTTTATTATTGGGTTGACCGCCATTTTTTAAYAACTTTTTTCTGATTGTGTAATGCAAGATAGCATATTTTGTGTTAAGCCTTCAATAATTATATCATTTGAGAAATATTTTCAAGCTGATTTGTGTTCCTTCTCGAGGAGTTCGAATGTTCAATTGAACTGTGAAATTCATGGCATAGCTCTTTACAAACCATTATCAGTAATTTAGTTTATTACTTGCACTTTTTCCTTGAATTTATTATAAAATTTGAATGTGTAAGATCCATCAACTAAACTTATGTCCCTTTCTYAATTTTGATCTTTACTGATGTGTCTTCACAGATGATGCTTGTGATGAAGGTATTACGAGAATCTGGGCCATTTAAGGAGGAAATTCAATGGGATATTGAGAATTGATACGCGCGCTTCTTTTTCTGATTTCTTGGGGCACAGTGCAGAAAAGAAACGGTACAAAATAAGGCCAATTACATACCATCGAACCTCTTCTCAAGGACATGTACATTACTAATGAAAGTTCCTGCGAGAAACTATTACTGTGGTATGGAGAATCAATTGTTTGCTCCCTCTTATTCAAGATGTATGTATAAATGTACAGTATAGGCAATGTAACATCATGAACAGCTGAATCAATTATCCACAAGATTTGATTCAATCCATATTGCATCAAGCTAGAATGTTTTACTCACTATTTTCTAGCTTGAATTTCATATTTATAAAACCCGCCATCAATGTGGATAACCGCGATTGGTGAGCAAATTGTCATTCAAATCAAATAACCAAATGAAAAGGTCACTTGCAGGAAATTGTCCTAGAAAACAATAAATGTCAAAACGCTCTTTTTTCCCAGTAAGATTTCTTGTCAATGAAACGTCACTCAAGATTTTTTTCCTACACATGTTAACTAAGAATACAAAATAAAAGTTCTTTTTACCTCTCAAAAAAAAAAATCTCAATTTTGCTCGTGTTGGAAGCTAATTCCCATGAACCAGTTGCAAAAAATAATCAACAGTTCACATGAAAAATTGCTTGAGGAATTGTCATCAAAGAAAACATATAAATGCAAAACGTTCTTCTTCCAATAAAGATTTTCTTGTCATGAAAAACGTTACTCAAGACTTTTTCCCTAACATTGTTAAATGTTAACAAGAACCAAAATTTCAATTGATTGATTGGAACTAATTCCCAATCGATATTCAATTTAATTTTTTTTAAATAAAAACAGTAAATCGCTATCACCACTCACCAGTAGCGATTTATGCCTGAAATCCACTATCACCAGTAGCGAGTTTTAGYTATAATTCGCTACTAGTGATAGCAATTTATGATTTTCATAAAATTAGTGTACTTGAAACTGTTTGTTGAAAATCGAATTCTCMAATGTCAGTAGCGAATTACACCTGAAATTCGCTATCACTAGTAGAGAGTTTCACGTATAATTCGCTACGGGTGATAGTGATTTTTAAAATATCTATCTTACGTGGACAGTATTTTAGAAATTATATTCCAAATCGAAACAATATACTCCGTAGGAATTTTGAAACTTTTTAATAATATTTGGGGAAAAACTCACTCAAAATAGCATCTATAATCTATAARTATTCTATAAAAACACTTCCCTAAATGCARAACTGTCACACTCTTATTCAACCTCCCCACTAAATCATTTCATTTGTGCATTTGACATGTGTTGTAGTATTTATTTTCTTTTCCTACTTGATTCCCTTAATATTCCAAATAATAAATGGCAAACTTCACCATTGAATTTAGCAACCTTTGATGCTCTCCACTCTTCACTCTATCCCTTCATATAAATTGGGTACGTTATCCTATTCATATTCCATWAAAAAWTTTAAAAAAATCAMTGTATGGCTTCTCACAAAACTTGGTAAGTGCTATTTCATATTTTASTATCTACGATTTCTAGAATCGSTCAAATATTCATTGATATATGTTTWTGGACAAATTAATATCTGTACTTTGTACACCTTTTGWTTAACAATGTTTGATCATGGAAAATTGACAGATGTTGATAAACTACCTTGGATGATTACATTCTAATATATTATATTCRCTCTYTTCCACTAAATTCTTGCACTTATACTTTACACATTTGTCAATGTACAATTTATAAATGAATTATTTTTAATTATACATGAGTTAAAATTATAAAAAATTGAATTTTAATAAACTACTTGTTAATACGATTCTAACAAGACCACACTTGACTATATTACATTCTTTACATATTAACGAGAAATTTAAATATTCTCACTATTAATGAATAGTGAAACACTATTCCATTAGGGCATGAGATTTAGTGAAACGGAGAGAGTATATGCTTTATGTCAACCAATTTTTGAAGGCTAACATCAATGGCCTAGTTTTTTTTTTTTTTTTTTTAACTATAACTATTGCAGTACCTTTTAATTTGATAAAAGATATCTTAATCTTTCTCTCTTGTCATTGTTGAGAACTTTTATGTTGCTATTGTAGTTTTAGGTCACAAATGAATTTTTCATGGGGAATCTAAATCGAAAGTCCACTTTTACTGGAATCAAAGTCCACTTTTCGTGTGGAACTTCTCAACAGCGCTCCTCCAATACCCCTCCCTAACCACCCAACACCCCTCACCACACCACCAACCACACACCAAAGCACCCTACACCACAAAACCATACCTAACACCACCCTACCACCAACAACCACACCCACAACCAACGTAAAAAACATGTGGACTTTGAATGGCATGGACGCCTTGCATAGCGTCCATACCATGGTGTGGACGCTATGCAAGGCTCCATGTGTGCTGTTGGTTACGGAGGTGGAGAATCTGAAGACAATATGGAAGTTCACACGAAATGTGGACTTTGATTCAGCAAAAGCGACTTCGTTTAGCAATCCAGATTTTTCTTGAGAGACTTCATACAAGCGATAAGTCTCACTTGTAGTAATGAAAATATTTTTAGAAGCAAACATTAAAACAAAGTTGTGAGAGCAAAAAGGAATATTAACAAAGAAACGAAGAGAAAATGTTGTAATTACTAAGATAATATCGAGGCAAATGCTCGTCTTTTAAAATAACATAAACAAAATACCATTTTCAAAACTTTTTTTTTTAAAATGTGATTATTTCATAATAATGTTTTATTTGTGATAATAAATAGAATTATACATGTATATCAATTAATAAATGTTTATAAGTTTTATCAAAGTACAATTATAATCTTAATTTTTTTTTTATAATTTTTATGCAATAAAAATATAATAGTAATAAAATAATAATAAACAGTAAATAGTAAATATATAATATAATAAGGTGGGGATGGGAAAAATTGGAGGGAAAATATGAAAGGGGGGGGTTGCTTTAGTATATGTTATTAGATTCTTTCTTGAATGTATGAGATTTCAATGTGTTTTTATTTTGTTGATCAGTAAATGATGTTCTTAATATCGAATGTTCAATTATGAAAGATACTTCTATATTATAGGTTTTATGGTTATCTTCTATTTTTTCAAGTACATATAATAGGTGTAAAAATAAAATAAATTTAAAAGAACTTATACAATAATACTGTGCGTGCACGATTAGAAAATTAGTTATTATCTATAATATTATTAAAAGGCGTGCCTGACAATTCACACACGTCACATGGATCACTCTATTGCTAATAACAGCCAAGTGTCGCCATGTAAATCACTTTCATGCTCTCTTACAAAGTACATGTGTCATATAGTAGTGTGCATGTCATTTTCCTAGTACATATGTCATGTACGCTTATTTTCGTTATTTAGCAAAAGAAATTATGTTTTGTATAAGATTCGAACCTAAAACCTCTAACAAATATGGTCACACATTACCATCTAAACTAACTTTTTTTAGTGATGTAAATGTTGCGCATAAAAACTAAATATTCATTACATTTAATAAGTAAATTAGAGGTTATATTTATTATTATATTTTTCAAAATATTAGAAAAAAGTTATATACCACATGATACTCACCTCAAACTCCTCAATCCTCATATAGCCTTAGTTTCTTGCGTAGATCTCAATAAATGAAATACTTCCATTGCTTAAGCCTCAGTATAAACATTATGTATTCATGAGGTTTTGACACCAATTCACAACAATTCCATTGCTTAATATTTCAAATAAATTTTGATAAAGTTAGTGATTATATTTAACTAATTAAAAGGGCTATGTATCATCTTTTTAGGAATTGTTATATTAATTGACCCAGGGCATCGCCCCGGGGAAAAAAAACTAGTTATTTTATTATATAATAACAAACCCAAAACATAGAAATGACATATGTCATCTAATCACCACATGTCATTCTTATGGAAAAAGAATCTTTTTGCTTTTCCTTTTACCAATATAGTTAACTACTTCCTCCGTTTCTTTTTAATGGCAACATTTACTAAATTTAGAAATATCAAATTAATAGTAACAATTGTTTTCTTTCCATTTTTGCATGTTACTTCTTCCTAATTCTCTCCTAATCACATGCCCCACTGATGTATTGTATTGATATATGGTTTTTCTCCCCATTATCTTGCTATTTTGCATGGTTTTTGGCCTCGTTAAGGCCCTCTTTGCTACTAATGTGTTTGTTTAGTGTTTGAATGAGTTTTAGGTTGCTTTCATTGATTTGGAGTGATTTTGGACTCATTTGCAAGTACTACGGAACCTTAGAAGGATTAGTGAGGAACTAGGAGTGGAGCTACGCGAAAAATGATTGTTGCGAAGCATCGATTTTGACATATGCTCACTCTTTTGGTTACAAGTCACGTTTCGTATGCTGTATTGGTGTGATTTCAATTGCATTGGAAACTAGACTTCGGGATCTTCGATTTGATAGGTCATATGCCTAATTTGGACAACCAGAGCTCGAGATATGACCTTTGGAAGATAGCACAGCGAATCTGCCGTGACGGTCGTAACCGGTCGGTTCACCCTGAACCGACCGGTTCAGCCTGTGGCTTTGTTTTTTTTAATTCTCGTTCAAAGGAATTAATAAGGGGGCATGATTGTAATTTGGGCTAGCTATTATTTTCTGATTTGGAAAAGGATATTTAAAGGGAGAAATCCTAATTTATAAGGGATCTGGTTTTATTATTTTTAGAATTCAAAAATTGGAGAAAAACAATTACGTATTGTGAAGAACCCTAACTTTGGCTTTTCAATAGAAATCATTCATTCATTCATCAATTGCAATTATTCTTTGGTAATTATTTCCTTCTTTAATTTGTTTTCTCATTGCTTTTAATTGTTTATGCTATTGATTATTGCTTTGAATTGTTTTAGGGTTTTTATTATTGCTTTTAATTGTTTTAGGGCTTTTATTATTGCTTTTAATTGTTTTAGGTTTTTTGATTATTGCTTTTAATTGTTCTATACTTTGATTATGTCTTTCCCAATCGCAATCATCATGTTTAATTCAATTATGAGCGAGTAGTCTAATTTTTAGAGCGATTGGGGATCTATAGCAATATGATTGACTTATAATTGGTTTGATTCAATTCATGGCTTGGTTTTTAATCGAATTCCTATTAGATTGTTCTTCATGATAATCAATTTCGTAGGGCCCGACTTAATTGCTTATTCTGATTAGTCGCAAGTCTCTAGATCTAGCGATTGAGACTTAAGCAAGATCAACAATCAATAGGTGAATGAGACTTTCCTAGGTCGAGAGATACGGTTAGGAGTAGTTCTATGGTTCAAAGTGATTCGAGAGAATTTGATCCTGTTTGATTATGCCATTTATGAATTGTGATTGCCAATTAGCTGTTATTCTGCTATAAGTGAACATAGCTCTAGATTCTTAATTATATTAGTTTAATCTCTTTTGATAATGTTGTCATAGTTCTAGTTGATCATAATCATAAATCAAGTTTTCTCTGTTAGTTTAGATGCTTTTATTCAATAGTCAGTAGTAGTTGTTTCCTCGTGGATACGATCCTGTTACCACTAGCTGCATTTTACTTCTTCCTAATTCTCTCCTAATCACATGCCCACTTTCTCACTCTATCACTTTCACACTCACAACAATTTTTGCTAGGAGTATAAAGTCATGCTCAATGTTGCCATTAAAAGAAACGGAGGAAGTAGATTTTATCCGTGTAATTGCAGGGAATACATTAAAAAAATTATAAAGAACAAAAATAGTTTTTATAATATTAAGCTAAAATCGTGAATTTGCATTATTTGATATTTTTTTACATATAAAGAATAACTAATCTAATAAATTCTACTAATTGTTTAAGCCATAGAATTCTAATTTTTGATAGATTTTGAACAATAGAATTAGTGTTAATAATTAAACTAACATAAGATTGATTGACTAATAATAAAATTAGAGAGAAATTATGAAATTAAGGAGCAAAAAATTTAGTTTATAGCAATGAATTGTAATTTATTTTTTACATAATTTATATAGCATATGTAGTAAAAAAGGAATTGAGGGAGAGATGTCGCTCCTATAATTTAGTGAGCATATATTGCATGGGAATTTTTTTCATTTTCTTTTGTACTTTTTTCTTCAAATTGCGTAGTTTCATCTTTTTCATTGATTTTTAAACTTTTTTTCAAAAAAAAAGGAATAAATGTGGAAGAGTGTTTGGGGGAAGTGTATAGAGGGTTTATTTTGGAGAGAGTGAATTTGGTGAGAGGTTGGTAGTTATTGGGAGTTGGATTTGTTTAAGTAAATAGATATCACTATAATAAAAATTTCAATTCCCCCAAAATACTTTAAATTTCAATAAAATAAGGCTAAATTGGTGCAAACAACTTGAGTGCGAGTACTTGAAACATACCAACTTGGTCGGGTCTCATGACAATTTTAACTTGATTGTCGGGTGCAAAAAGTAGCATACAAGAGGTTTGCAATGAAGTAATTGGCCAAAATAAAAAATTTCTTTTTTTTAATGATTTTTAAATACACAACCGTAGAAATAATTATATTTGGCCAAATTCAAATAGAAATTTCACCAACGTCATTTATGCTACTCCTTGGCGTCCTGCACCCAACAGTCAAGTGTGTTGCCATATGCACCAATCAAGTTGGTGTTGTTTCGTGCACCTCGGGTCAAGTTGGTGTGTTGCAGCAATTATACTATATAAATATTTCATCTTCTATGCTCTTATTTCCATCTATCTTTACCTCTCCCTATTTTTATTACTATTTTAAATCATATTTTCTTTTATTTATAATTCTTTTGAAAATGCCATAACATTTTATATACTGTACTTATATACAATAATCACTTTTAAATATTTATTACAGAGTAATTGATTTCTTCTCGGGCGATGCCTCGAATTATCGGTTATAAATATAGTATGATTTTCATCATAAATTATAATGTTTTGTACTCCGTAGTTTCCTGGGTAGAAATTTTAAGTGAACATTATAATGTGTCAGGTTGTTAAAAAAAATATTAATTTATTGCTAAAACTATGAACATTATTTGAGATGGATGCTAATTTAAAGAAAAATTTAAAAATAAAATTGAACATTTAAAAAAAAAACGTTTAAGGRTATGTATAAAAATATCCGAGTTGTTAAGTATYTGTCTTATTCGTTTCCCAGACAATTGGTAATTTGGTTTTTTGATTTATATACTCGTGCTWTATGTAACCTTACGTTGCTATATGTCCACGTGTAATACATTTTCMCCTATTTTTCGTATGCATCATACCACTAATTTTATGCTCTGTAGTAGTTTTGATTATTTTATTTTTTCCCCAAAAAATAAGGTCAATTTACTTTTGGAACGGGGGAACTTTGTACTTTCAACATTTTTTTAGAGGACCCATTTGTAAAAAAAGGGATTTGGGCTAATTTTTTGGGGGAGTCATTAGATAAGGGGATGGGTAATTTGTTAGAGTTTGTGGGGACTCATACAAAAGTAATACATTGGTTAATGRTGTAATGGTTGTGGTCCCCTATTGTACTTTTTTTGTAGCCAAAATACAAAAGCGTTGTACTACAACAARAGTAGCACATATTGTAGTTTTGTTGGGGAAATTATTCCACTCATTTATTTTTATTTTTTTYCCAAAATTTAAATTTCCAACTTAAATATTTAGCATTTGCATTCAAATTTTCACTTTAGTTAGAAYGAACCAACTAGTACAAAAAATTCATCCTTATATATACATTGCCCTCCAAGAGCACCATTTGTTTCAAATWTTCTTCCCAAAATACACCACCATGATAAATTAGTTTAATCTTTACAAAAAGTTACACAACASACACGTACTTCACCATAGATCTACATTCACTACACACACTGAACACCATCTACACAATCGATCCTGCCACCTAGCAAAATGCAGAATCACTTCAGGTTGGCTTACAATGATGGGTTCTTCACTGTTAATCAACTCTTGGAGGAGGGATGGAGTGAGGTACTTGCATATGACTGGGTAAGCTAATCTTCAGGCTCCTCTTCTTCTTCTTCTAATCCCTACACTGATTCACCATAACAAGGCACACAAGAAGCGTTAATTCAATGAAGAAACCAGAACTCAACACATCTCAGAGAAAGACTCATGATTGACAAGTTGTTAACACTTCAGGAAAAAGGGAAATTTGAGTATGAAATTAAGTCACAAATTGTAAGAGAGTTTAATGTCAATAGAAGACTGTCATAGAACTGACCGATGCAAAAGGCATAGAGCAGCAGGACAAGTCATAGATGCAAGAACAAGAAGAAAGGCAGAGTTGGAAGAAAGGCATAGGGTACCCTGAGGAGTGGCTTTAGTCAATACCATTACCAAGAAGACCACAGTGAGTCTTTGCTGGTGCACTAGTGTTCCCCATTGTGTATATGCTACTTAAAAGAGGCACAACAGGTCACACACAAGCAGTAATTACTCATTATTCATAGAAACACATAAATTGCATGGATGAAGTGGGTCTTGTCTCGTATACTATCAGCTACTAGAACACAACCAACAACATCACAGTATGGACAATGTGATCACATTGATGAAAAGGTTCTACTTGAACCCATAGACAAGAAGGTTCTACTTGTTGCCCAAAGAGGAAGACCCATATAGAAGCAACTCAAAAGAGTTTTTAAGAAAGCAAAGTTCTGGGGTGGCATCTACACCTCTTTTGATTATGAAGGAAAGATGATACATGGTGGAAATTTTTGAATATTTCCCTTTGTGAAAAAATGACAACAAAAGAAAAAAGCAAAAACAGACCAGTAGTAAGAGTTGAGATGGAACCCATTGAAAGCATCAAGCAGCATGTAATAAGGACATGATGTTATACACTATCATCCCTGTACTACATGAGGTCGTGCCTGAGAGTATCAAAGGACATAGTCATACAACAGACAATGCAAAGACCTCAATTTGTAGCCTGATGACCTAGACTTTGTTACAACAACAACATAGAATAGTTTCGACATCAAGCAGTGGCTAACCCCCTCAGTCACCTGACCTGAATGTGCTTGACTTGGGATTCCTTAGAGCAACCCAAGCCTACAATACATTTCATTCCTAAGACAATTGATTCTTGATTGAAAAAGTTCAGGATGCATATGATTACTTTGATCCAAAAGTATTGAACTACACTGTTACAACAAATGGCAATGGTGGAAATAGTGAAATGCAAAGGTTGAAGTGGTATCAAGAACCACCCCCCCCAACACACAACACACACACACCATTGGAAAAGGAAGTTGTATAGGTTGGACTTAGCAAAGAATGTGACAGTTGACCAGAAGATAATAGATAGTTGTGGCATATTGAATGAGAGGTTCATTTCAGCTGATGACAATGGATATGAAGTTTTTTTGAATGATGTGAATGCAGTTGATACAGATTGGAGATGAAGTAATGTGAGAAGGTTTTTTGGTATGAAAAAATCAAATGACTACATGCAACTGCATACAAATGACTATATAGAACAAATGATATGAATTTTTTTGAGGATGTGATGCACGTGATGCAAACTAAGATGAAGTAATGTGAAGAAGTTTTTTGGTAATGCAAATAGGAAGTAAATACTGCAAGTTTTGGGTATTATATAGGAATCAAATAACTACAATGCAAACCATGGACAAGAAGATTTGAGCATGTACATTTCTGCTAGATTAATTTTGGTGTATAGGAGTAAGTACTACAATGGTTGTGATAATGTAGACCATAAGTAATTAGTCAATAAAGTATTTGTTCTACTTAATGAACGAAGATAGGAATCTTTAGTGTGTTGAGACTATCAATTTTCTTAGGGAATACTTGTATTTATGTAATGCCACAACACAACACTTCAGGGTGACAGAGGGTGATGTCATCAGGGATTCATTTCTCTCTCTTTCCTCTCCAGTAATATAGACTCGAGGATATGGTCGCAACCAAGAGATGGACTGAGGTATACCGAATCCGATCGTAGCGTGGGACAGGTATAAGATGGTAATACTAGATGATTACCCGCGGTGTGGTTGGGCGGGCGTTGGTGGTTGTGGTGGTTTGGTTGTTGGTTGGGTGTTTGGGGTGTTATTGTTGCAGTGGTTGTTCTGGGAGTGGCTAGTGCTGGTTGCCTGTGTGTTTGTGTGCGGTTGTTCGGATTGTTGGTTGGTACCGGTTGAGTGGGTTGGTTGGGTGTCTTGGTTTTGAGTATGTTGTGGGTGTCACTGAAGTGACACATGATTTCTCTCTTCTCGCTGACCAATAGGTGGGGAACTAATTTCAACAGGGTTTGTTCCGGAGCAAGATTTTTCACTGGGTGAGTGGCTTTAAGTCCTTTTCGATTCTTTGAATTTCCATTGTGCACCAAGGATCGACTCGCTGTGCTGTTTGGTGGTTGCGCGCAGCACACGAGCGATTTTGCACACACGACTACACACACACACACACACGACACAACGACTATCAAGGGGAGAGCAACCAAGCTGCATATCAATATCACGAATAATCACTAGGCTAATCTGATTTACAGTCAATTTTAGCATAATATATTGCCCTCTAAATTCTCAGTTAGACAATTAATGGGGCATCATCATTAATGAAGGGTTATCATTAATAGGAGAACAAATTTCAGCTAAAATTGTTGTACCATACAATTCATTGTGCAAAATCTATACCGAAGATTTTCATCATTGGTATGTGACAAAATAAGCAACAACATATCACATACAAAATCCATGGTTTAATAGGCGCAACCTAATCATTCCACAGTATCAATTATTCCCAGTAGCTTCATACACTATATAGAGGCCTAGCATTCTCATATTATCAAGCGAATTTGCCTAAAGCATCCTACAAATCACAATATCGAAATATCATAATATCCATCATTAATCTTGGACAAACCAACATAACATTCCAAAATGCAACGACAATAAATGGGAACCGTGCAAGGTTCTGTTTTACACATTAAACATTCAATTTCGTTTCTCACAAATACTTCCACAACGAACCACAAAGTTCAGCAAAACCTCAAACAAAGTTGATGAGTAGTAAAGGAAAATTAGATGAATAGGTCTCCCTAGTCTGGCGACAGTTGCAAATGGATGTAAGTCGACAATTATGGGTAGTCCTTCTCCTGTGAGTAAGGGAGGTAAAGTCTCCAGAAATATGTACTTGTAGTCTGGGTCTCATCTCTTCCTCCAGCTTTTGGTCGTACAACTCTTTCTTAGTCTAAGATCTTGGTGGTGAGGATCTATGAGCCTAGCTTTTTCCTCCCTTGGTCAAGTGTACTTCAGCTTGCCTGGTAGGAGATCGACTAACCAGTCAACCAATGTTATTTGCTGTTTGTTACAGAACACGAACCGTTGATCTTCTCAAAATTACTTCACACTAGACCTCAAGTTGTAGTTCTTGGGTGGGTGTGTTAAATCGCCTGTCTTCTCTTCGTCGAGAGTGGAGAACCAAAGCAAGTGGATGCTCCTTTAACATACATAAGGGGTTGGTGCAGGAGGGCTGTCCTCTCAACAGTAACTGACACTCATTACTTTTTCGTAGTCTGGATAATGCCTTACAAAGCCAATCGAGTTTGAAGCATGTCTCCCAAATGCTCTCCTGCGTTGTCATCTTTTCTAATGCTTGAAAAATATTCCATGCCAAGTTTGTCTTCGTGTAGCATATCAGCAATGGCTTGATACTGCAGAGTAAATTGGATCATCTTTCCTGAGAAGCATCAATAGAATGATTTGTCGTATCATGTCTGATAGTGGTTTCAATGTAGATGAGAAGGATGAGCGGATATGTAATTGGAAGAGTTGAGAAGATGGTGGTTCAGAGAGAGAGTGAGATCCCAAATTTTAGGTTTTTAATGAGAAAAAGGGGACAATTGATTAGGTGGGATGAAATGAATGAATGTTGGTGGGACTTAGCTCAACATTAATTTCGGTAGGAATCATTACAGATTGATTAGGTACTAATGTGTGTCATGAACGATATTATTTAGTCAGATTTATAAAAAATAATAGTAGGGTAAACTAGGATTTCACACTATGAGGTATTTGCACTTCAAGCCAATAAGTAACCACCCCATATTGTTCCTTAGTTGTAGGGGTGCTCTGGTACTATTATATTGATTACTTTGCTAATGTAAAATGGCTTAATCGACCAAGAGTTAATCAAGAAGATGGATATGAGGAGAAAACTTGTGTGGAACAAAGGCTAAGCTTAAAATAAACACGAATGAAAAGAGACAACAACCATCCATTATAAAGGGATAAGTATCAGACTACCATTGTATTACAAGGAAGGATGATTACCTCCATGATTACACACAATGGGATGAAAATCGAACAACTTATTGCTTCTGATAGGATGAACTATGCTACGCTACGCTAAACTAAACTAACATGGCTACTGAGCCAAGTGGCTAAAGGAAACTATTGCGAAAAAGAGATAGATTGATGTTGTGTTGTTGTTGTTCTATTGTGCCGCTTCTGCTATTTATAGGCCTTCAAGGGTGTAGATCGTGGGTAGAAGTTACTTCTTCCATCAGTTTCTTGCCGCCTCTTTTCATATTTCAAATGCTCGTAATTTCCCTCCAAGCTCTGCTATCGCCTGATCTTTGTGGGCCTACCTTTAGGCTATCTCCTTATGGGCCATCCTTACCATAATTCCTTTCTAACGCTATCGCTGCATCGCTAGACTGAAGTCATCTTAAGAATGTCGTGTATCGCCTGTCTTCACGTTGTACCTTATTCATCCCTAATTACTTCATGCTGGTCAAACTGTACAGGTTGCGTCAACGAAGTCAACTATATATTTTTCGTCCGTAACACACACTTAAAAAAATACCATAAATAGGGAAAAAATAGAATGGGACAACTATTGTTAAATTTCCATTTTGAAAAATTGGGTCATCTTAAAAAATGGATGGAATACATTATTGGTTTAACAAATCGACAAAGATAGTTCAAATAGTAACTCAATAAATTTATTGGTTGTAGGTAAATATATATTGATTATAAATACATATTCCAATTTTTTTTTAAAAAGCAAAAATTAACAAAAATAATCTTACCTTTGATGACTCTTCCAAAAATAATCCAACCTTTTGCAATTCCCATTTGAATCCTACCATTGAGTCACTTGTTCTATTTTTGGTCCAAATTACCATCCACCGGTTTATTAGGTAATCCACTAAAACTAACCCCCATTTCCCCTCTAAATGAATCATCTGACTCTCTTTCTTCTCTCTCAAACCAAAATCAATTCGAAAACCTAGTTTTCGCGATTCAATCTTGAAGCACCAAGTTCATCAATTGGGTATTTTAATTGTGAATTTGTTAATTTCTCGATAAATTGCTAATTTGTATGTTAGTTTCTCAATAGCATCTCTTCAACGATGRAGAAGACAGAATRCAACTTTCCATTCATGCAAACACTACTAATGAAAGAATTAAAGGCCCCTATATTTACAGGTAATCCTCTAGAAAGCATTTCCTGCAACAGAGATTAAGCCTGCTCCGCCATATTACATTGGCAAAAGTCTCGTAGAAGTGAATGAAATGTGGAGGCATTTGGAGAAATTCCCCTATACAACATATAATTGATATAATCTTTCATTTCTAATACCTCCTCAACTTTCCCTACTCTGCAATAACCATCAATTACTACYTTATTTCATTAGCAACTAAACCCTTCTCGGACGTTTCTTGTAGCAAGCGATTCGCTTCATAAAAATMCTCAAGCTTAACCAAACCATTAATAAGAGCTCTATAACTTACAACGTTAGATATAATGTCATTTCTAATCATCCTCTCTTTAAATTGAAATGTCTCATCTAAACCACCACACTTGCAAAGTCCATGTATAACATTGTTGTAAGTAGCGACATTAGGTGTAATGCCACAGAAGAAGGGGGAAAATGAAGGAGAGGAAATTAAAGAAGATTAAAAGTGAGTGAGGAGGGTGGCAGTTGGGGGTTTTTAATGAGAGGGGTGAGTTTAACAAAAGAAAGGGAAAAGGTCAACTATGGGAGAAAATCTGGATAGCAATGGTAGGCAATAACGACTGGATCAAAATGGAAGAGGTAACAAAGGTGGGATTGAAAGGGAATTTTGAAAGGTTGGATTATTTTGGGAAAACCCCAGGCGGGATTAATTTTGTTATTTTTCAAAAAAAAAAAACTTGCATTAAGTTCCTTGATTCTGTTACATAATATCATATTTTTTTGAGTCATTAAAAATGAGTAGTATAGACTTATACTTAGTTGGTAAAGTTGTTTGTATTGTAAGTGAAAGGTTGTGGGTTAATTTTAAAATTTTCAAATTTTTTCCGAAGCATTGATAATTTGATAAATTTTACATTTTTTTTAATTATTAAATTTGATTAGATACTTAAATTATTTGAGAAAATAAATAATATTTTTTATTAACTCAAAAATATAAGCATAAATATATGGCCCATGCTAATGCACGGGCCTTAGACCTAGTTTTGAGTAGGCATTTTCAGTGTGATTTTTTTTGTTTGTTTTGGCTCTGAATTGGATGGTATAAGACCACTCACTATGAGTGAGCAAAAAAAATGGCTCACAAGTTCTCTCATTCCATCTAATTTTTCCTCAAATACCGTTATCTTTCCTTAATAAATGATAAAAAAAATGCTCACAAACTCCTCTTCTGCTATTTTTCCTATAACAACCATATTTCAAACATCATTTTTATTTTTTACCCAGTCTTCTTAATTATTAAAGATAATTAGTTATTTTTGGTAATTAATCAACCACGGTTTTACTATTAAAATAAAAAAAATCGTCTTAATTTATTTAATGTTTATAGTAATTAATTAGTACATTTAGAATAATTGACATTACTTAATTATTTTCCATTAATAATTTAATGATTTTTATTATTAATAGAACTAAATACAAGAGAACACACACCTGGATTAATGAAACATAATTTTATATCATAACAAATAGACTAAAATAAAATACAACTATATCGGTGGAGCAAGATACTTACTGAAATAACACTTTACTCTGCGTGCTGACGAGTGTTGCCAACTGTGAGCAATAAATACGTTTGAGAGCTAAATGTTTTTTCTTTGTCACGAACCAATCTTCGTTATGTAGGATTGGAATTTGATGTTGCCGCGTCGGTCTCATTGAATTCGAACGGCTATTGTTGTGTACCGCGGCACTTGTGCTAGCTCCCGAGTTGTTTTGCAGCTTAGTTGTGGGCAATCCTCCTTGGTAGTAGCGACGTAAACATTGCTGGTAATGTAGTTGTAATGTTCGTTCTAAAATAATTGTTGTGGAGAATTTCAAGCTTTAATTTGTAATAAAATGTTTCGTCGTAAAGCAAGTGATGGGGGTTGCGTATTATTGCAAATCGGGGCTGTAAAATCCAAGGCATTCAGTCTTTACGAGAGTGCTTGTTTATTTCTTCAACAACTTATCCTTTAAACCAAGGATTGTGTTAGTACTTGTATAAATGTTTAGCCATTTGGGTAGATTTCGTCTGCCTAATAGTAGTCGTAGTGTAGTGTGGCATTGAATGTAGTTGATAGGCGGTGCAACACCTTGTAGTATATGAAACATTAGATTATAAAGGACGGTTAGATCGTTGCAAGAGGGGCATTCAAAGAAGCATGCATCTAAATATGATAGCACAGTTCTAAATGAATGTTGCATTGTGAGATCGACCTGCATATTTTGCTTTCCAGGCTGCCGGGAAGTTCTTTCATTCTCAATGCATGTTAATCTATGCTGCGATCATTTGGCATGGAAAGCTCAGTTCGTTTTGGTAAATAGGATTTCGGTTTAAATCTTCTGTAGTAGGCTTCTCAAGTACTTATTTTCAAAATTTTGAAAAATGACACCTTGATCAAAAAGTGACTCAATGCAAACTTGCAGTCGTGTCACGATACGTAAGTATTCATTCATGCGCATTGGGCACACTGATAATGCTAAATTCTCATTGTGCAGTTGTGGATTCTACAAGGTGACAAACGAGCTTTCCAGCAGCATTCGCGACGTTGTTTGAAACACTCATCTCCATCGACCACCTTCTCCATAATTCGACAGAATAAAGCCTTTGCATAGAATCGTACGGCGAAATTGTGTGTCATTATAAAAAAAGTTTTGTTTTCTCCCAAAAGATCATTGGCAACAATTGGAATGACGCTAGCTCTTATTTCCTTTCTACTTTCTTTCTCTAGTGCCAAATTGATTTTCATTTTGGGTTTCGATTGTTGCAAGTGGTTAATATGTAATTGTTCTATAGTTCATGCAAATTCTGTGTTTAAATATCTGAACTTTGAGGAATTAGACTTGTAGGAAGAGCTAACGGTAAATTTAAACATGTTTTGTTTTTTTTTTTTTGTAAGAAAATTTGAAGGTTATTGGGTATTAGTACGTCTTTGTATACTTGGTATCATGTGTGCATTTATATATATATATGAGAAAGAAAAGACCACACCCTAAAATTATTGATTCTTTTTCAGAAAATTATAGATCTTATTTATCAGAAAACAATTGATTCTTTTTTCAGAAAATTAATGCTACTTTTTCAGAAATTTCTTGCTACTTTTTCAGAAAATTATTGCTACTTTGTCAGAAAATTAATGCTACTTTATTAGAAAATTATTGCTACTTTATCAGAAAATTATTGCTACTTTATCAGAAAATTATTATTCTTTTTTTGAAAAATTAATGCTACTTTTTCAAAAATTTATTGCTACTTTTTCAGAAAATTAATGCTATTTTTCATAAAATTATTGCTACTTTATCAGAAAATTATTGCTACTTTTTCAGAAAAATATTGACTCCTTTCAGAAATGAAATGCATGCTTTGTCTAAAGTTATTGTTGCTTTCCAAGGAATTAATTGAAAGCTTTCTCAGAAATTAATTAATAAAGCTTTGTAGCAAATATTTGATTCCTATAAGTTCAATTAAATCATTAAACAAATATTAGAACATAAATTATTAATTCATTCTCACTTATCACATTAAACAACGTACAAACTTATAACATAAAATAAACTTAGAACAACAAAAGCTAAAACTTAAAATACAACACATAAAGTACTAATTGAAACAAAACATAAACGAATTGCACGGCGGCCCGTAAACGAATTGCACGGCGGCCCGTAAACTAATTGCATGGAGACCCGTAAAGTTCTCGCCATAGTTGATCCTTGTACGCCTCTTCACCGGGTGTTAGAGGGATACCCTTTGATGGCAAAGCTTGCAACAACTGCACTTTCATATTTTTCTGTTCCATATCCATCCACTCGTGCTCCAGCCTTTCCACCATTTCAACTTGTCTCTGCTTTCTCATTTCCTTTTGAAGTTCAAGTTCGTACTTCTTCTCTTTCAYGCTCAATTCAATTTTGCACTGGTCATTGTGTACCTTCATCTGCTCACCAACGAACCCTTCCTCATCAATCGTTGTTTTGCCCTTGTTACGTTTRGCCTTAGATTTTTTAACACCCTCTGGGCGAGGTATTCCCCCCGARGAGTAGCCAGCTGTAGGAACTTCACCTCYAACATCACCTTCAGTCCTTGACCTCTTCCCACTACCGCTACTTGCATCATCATCAGCAACACAAGCAGCTCTCTCTTCTTTCGATAATGCCCATCTCAATTTGTRCCTGAACTTTGGGTCTTTTTTAACCATATCCCAACCATGATGACAAGTGAAGTTATGTGGTTTTGGCTTAGAAGACACGAAGAATAAAACACTTGCCTTTTGAAGACGGTCGACTTCATTAAG
>SNQN01008326.1:10585-29648 GCA_008642245.1 Bassia scoparia | reverse complement strand
CTCACGTCTCAATATCTGCTTCAAGACGAAGAACAATATAAGCGTCACTACAATAGTCTTCAGCTCCTTTGCATCACTCATCAAGTAGGAAAAACGATCGTGGAGCACGACCATGACGGGGTTTTTGGCACTGACATGAACAGCAGGCTCCTGGGCTATAAAATAATCAAATTGGGGTACTACAAGACCACCACGGAAAGGGATTGCATGGAACACGCCCGTATATGTGATACTTGCCTGAAATACTCTAATGCAGAACATGTGCCTCCATCTCTCCATTCAAAATTTGTCTATCCATGTCCCTTCTCAACATGGGTATAGACATAATAGGAATGTTTACGCCGCCCGGACAAGGAGGTCATGAATTCATACTTGTGGCCATAGATTACTTCATAAAATGGGTAGAAGCAGCGTTAGATGTAAAGCTTCAAGCTAAGCACGTGAAAACTTTTATTGAAAATATCATTTATTGCAATGTAGTCCCTGATGAAATCATTAGTGACAACCGAACCTACTTTCAAGAAAGGTGCGCGGATCTGATTCCAAATGTAAGATACAACACTACAATTCATCGCCTTATAGGCCATAAGCTAATGGAGCAGTCGAAGGAGCCAATTAAAATCTCAAAACGATTATCTCTAAAATGACGAAGAATCACAGAGATTGTCCACAAAATCTGCACTTCGCATTATCGGGTTACAGGACCTCTATTCGCACTTTAAATAGGCTACCCCTTTTCTCACTWGTCTACGATGCTGAAGTTGTCCAACAAATAGAACTAGAGATCCCGTCATCACGCATTGTCCTAAAAGCAAGATCCTTGAATCAGAATCAGTTAGGGCAAGATTCGACGAGTTAGCCTTGCTCGACGAAAAGCGATTAGCGGCCTTGCATCACGTGCAAGCAAAACAAAAGAAGGTCGAACAGTACTTCAACGAACGAGTTAAGTCACGAGGCATCAAAGAAGGTGATTGGGTTCTAAAGGCACTACACAAAACATTCCGTGATCCTCAGGGTAAGTTTATCCTAATTGGGCAGGTTCTTATATTGTGAAGAAGATCTTACCAAAAGGGGCAGTTCAATTAATAGACACGAATGGTGATAATTTTTACAGCWTCACCAACATATACTAGCTCAAGAAGTATTAGATCTAAGACATGCACGTGCATCGCATTTTGTAAACACAATAGCAACTTATATCAAAACTATGGATGGCCTGATTCTTAACGGGATACGTAGGCAACCTCACCCTAGGGTTTGGCCATAATAACACGTGCACAACTTGTTTTGAATTTGCAAGTGAACAAATGTCAGACGACAATTGGACGAAGTTTTCTTTAACGTGCTCAAAGTATACAATGTATAAAAAAGTGATACACATTTGTTATTTTGTTACCAATTGTAATTAAATTAAGCGACTACATATATAAGAAAATATTAAGCTCCTAGGTTCACATATTACATGCAAACGCGGCTCGCAAGTCAATCACATTGTTAACTAAAAAATAAACAAACAATAAATTAAACAAGAGTTGTGGTAAAAAGCAATAACTCCTTCCTCTCCTCTTTCTTCTCCTTTGCATCATCTTTCTTGGCACTTAAGCTCTCACCTTTAGGCTTCCTCACCCATTTACGTCTCTTGGGTCTATCCTCCAAGAACACAACTTCCCTTTTCCATTAGCATCACCTCCAAGCATATACTTTAGGCCAAGTCTTGTATTCAGCAACATTTGAGTCAATCTCAGGGGAGGACACGTCTCTAAACTACTTCCACATGGGCGCCTTCTTAGGACCAACATCTGTCCGTTGACAGAAAACAAACTCTAGAGTTTAACACAGGGGTCTTAGTAGAGTCACAGTTCAATCTTTACTCTTAGCATGGTCCTTCTGCTCCGCACTTCTTGCCTTAGCCAAGGCTCATGGTAACAGTAGCATTCATTCACTAAACTGAATGGACAAAATGCTTACTGATCAACTCGAAGCTAGTGTGGTCATCTCAAATCGTAGAATGGGATTCCTAGTACTTCTCTTCACACGTCATATGGCATTACCTTCAAATGTAAACGCTGTCCTCAAAGCCTGACGTGTCAACTGCTGGGAATGAGCTGAAACTTCCAAAATGTGCCTCATTCACCCCATTGAAGGGAAATAAAAGGTCAAAGTATTTCTAAAGCTAGCCACATGAACATATAGAGAAATATGAGTAATGCACTCATAACTCTCATACCCTTAACCAAGGACAGGCCCCAATGCACGAAGAATACCAACGGTCAACCAAGGATAAGATCCACTCATACTTAGCATCTGTGTGAACATAGACCCTCCTTATGGAAAAGATAATCTCTTGTGTAGAATCTTGATAGATCCTAGGCGCCTCAACAATGCCGACAAGAACTCTCTAGCCAAATTTGTCAAAAAACCGAAGTATGTACAATATTCAATCTTCACATAAAATAAGACAAGCCAACAATCATTGTATAATGCATGATTTGGCAAAGATTCAGTACAAAAAATTGTACCTGTCGTAAAATGCGGACATCTTAGTCAAGTCAGGCGAAGTGACGCATGCTTTTTCAAACAATTGAGCTCATAAATGACTCCCCGTGCACAACGACATAAGGAGTACGACTAGCCTGCATGTGCTCGACACACAGTAATAAGGCAGCATGTCCAGTATTCGGATTGTCGTGTACAAATTAAGAAAGTCGCATAAATACCAAAGCATATGCAACGCACTATGGGTAACCTCTACGGCAAGAAAGGCGACTAGCAATTAGGTCTACTAATCAAGCAAGTCAATTTCACGACAGATGCATTATGCGCGTGAAACAATGGGCTAAGTCTCAAAGTATCGCTTGTACTCGTCCAACCGAAATAATTAGTAGTATTGGGCATGCAAGGAAGACTTATAGCAGATCGGACAAGCATAATATCACAAGTTCTTCAGGTAAGAACAATATCCTTATCCCAAAGAAAAAATGGCGACATCAACGGATCCCAGGCTTAAAGTAGCATAAGAAGGCTTGTGTCGAGCTTAACATAACATAAAGTCAAGAGAACGTCACAATCTGCCTTGCAAGGTTCCTCCCTTCACGAGTATCTCAAACATCGAACCAAATGTCAAAGATATAGGCAACAGTGTAGATACCTACATTTGTCCCTAGCCCAAGACGGCAATGATAAAACACCCTTGCAACAGCACAACGTAATATTATGATTATAAGGTAAGACAGGAGACCTTAAAAAAGGCAAAATCCCTTACACCGAGCTTCATTTTTCAAGCACTAGCTTATCGAAAAAATGCGTTCAATTTTCAACAATTTTACTTATGTTCTGAATATTTTTTCTAGGTTTTACTGAATATTGTGGATATTTTCTAAGCATTTTTGTAATTTTTCGGAGGTTTCGGCAAATATAATTGAAATTTTAATAATTAATAAATTAACGAATCCCACTCCTAAAAAATACGAAATTACCTAAAATACTACATTTACCAAGAATTGTACATATTTTTTCTTAATTTATTTTCGATTCGTGGATTCAGTATTTATCAGTTTCTTAAGAAAGATGCATATTCGACGCGAATGAATGTTTTCGGAAGCTTCCGGAACCTCTTCTTGGTCGTGGCTTGCCCCCAAGGGTCGGCAAATTCATCCCATTCTTCCCTTGCAAGTCAAAGCTTCGTACCCATTCTAATCCATTCTTTTCGACAAAACACGTTTGCTTCGGGAATAAAACTATTTTAGGCAAAGTGCAGGAGAAAAAGTTTGGGCGAGTAACGGCACTAGATTTGGTCAATGTAATTTCCAGTTTCCTTCTTTTTGTTAACCTCTTGCGTGTAAATTATAGGCCTCCCAAGGCTCATTTTACCAACTTCTAGCGTGCGTAACACTTGCTCTTGTTTCCGCTTCTCTCTCGTCCAATACTCTCTCTATCTCTCTCGCTCATAAAAATTTCACTTATATAAACACATTCAAAAACAAAAACACATWATATCTAAGGTTAAAAAACGGTTCTAAAGGATCTGACAAGGGTTCTAAAGGGTCCAAAGCTTCGTTCTCGAGCTAAAACGTCGTGTTACAAGGAAAGTTTGAGGCCAAAGTCTCAATTCTATCACCCTTTTGCATGCTTGCATTAGAGATTCACCTTTCTATGTCCTTTTGCATGTAACATTGACTAAAAGCTTTTCGACATTCAAATTAAAATCAACATTAAGGCAAAACCTTTATCTTCTCGCATGAGTGCTTGCATGATTGTCTCACACCATTAACATGTGTAGGCGTGTGCCCTTATCTAGCCTACCTCCTATGTTGATTTCGTTCCTGGGCTTGAGCCACGGATCTCGCCCGTGAGTGCGTTGAGATAGTGTTGTCAAGTTAGGGAATCGCCACCGTGCCTATACATGTTAATCGTAGACGCCCGAAACATTTGTGCTGGGAGCATGTATTTATAGGCGTATGAGCAAAGATAGGCAAAATACAAAATCTAGGATACGGAGATAACCATATATACGGTCACGAGGACCGTATATACGGAAATAAGGACTGTRTATACTGTTTTTACTGACGGTAATAAGGATCGTATATCCGTTTTGTGGGAAAGATTAATCTTCTAGAATATTTCGGATTATTCCCGAACTCTCTAGATTTATCTACGAATTACTGAATTCATTTATTTTCGAAAATCATTTTGAAAACTTGTATAAATAATTGAAAATCAAAGAAAAATCAGAAAAATAATCTAAAAAAATTGGAAAACTCAGAAAAATGAGAAGAAAAAAAAATGAAAATTGTCTATTATTGATGGAAAATATTCTAAAAATCCTAAAAATAAAGAAAAAAATCCTAAAAATAGTGAAAAATTAAAAGAAATAACAATATTATTTTCTGTCAATTATTGTGCTCACAGAGTATGATTTCAGACTCAACTTTAATTCGACTTGTGCAAATAGATCTGGTTTATGAATTTTGTTGTAACTTTCGGAATCAAATATATTTCGAGATATCGTACTTTTCCTCATTGGTTATTCAATATGCGGAGACATTTTTAGGTGTCTACAAAAGCCCCTGCTTTGGCGAAGTTTAATTTTTTTCTATTTTTAGGGCATTTTTCTTAGTAAAAACGATTTTTAGAACTATTTCTAAAGGCCTTTTCTAAGAATTTAAGAATGATTTTAAAATAATTTTTCTTTGATTTTTACAAGTTGCGAAATGATTTTATGAAAATAAATAACTTCTGAAATTCGTAAATAAATTTTGAAAATTCGGGAATTATTCGGAATATTCTAGAAGATTAACCATGTTTATCCACAAGTGGATAAAGGTTCATTAGATAGTAGAATAGATGCAAAAACAAGGATATGAATTCTCGAATGAAAATATAGATAGAACAATAATTAAGCACGGATCGCTGATGTGGCCATCCATGTCATGGCCACATCAGCCCAACTCTTTATACGGTCATACCGTATATATGGTTGGCACTACCGTACATATGGTTCCTTGGATCGTATATACGGTTATATACGCATTCCTATATCTTCTTTTTCCACCTCTCTTGTGTTTAAGGCAATTTAAAACTCTAAAAATTCTATCTCACAAATGACTCATCAAAATCTAAAGTTCTCAAATCCATCGCTATTTTCGTACTCATTTCTTTTCAAATCAAGGTACAAATTCTGAGGCTATTCAATTCAATTCTCTCTTTACTATTTATTATTGTTCTTGCTTAACATTGTAATTTCGCTTATGAATTTCAATCATTTGAATAAATTTCTCTTTTTGATTTCAATAATGTAAATTCAATTATTTTCAACCGTCACTACTACAAAAATGACCAAGTTTACCATAACATATGAACCAAAATAATTTTTCACTGGTTTGTGCTAAGAATCAACTTTAACTTAAATGATTTCTTAGATAGATTTACAGCAAACCATTTTTAAAAATCAGATTTCTTAGGTTTAATGGGGCCCACAAGAAGGTCCATACAACTTAAAAAACCAGTTTAAAAAAACCGGTGTTTTTGTTTTTTTTTTGTTGGCCGATTATATTCTACCAAAATTCAATCACAACATTATTTTCTCTCAATCCCCTTCCAGTTTCCTCTCATTCACATCTTTCACTTCTAGTTTAATCCTCTTCATTCCAAATTAAAATTTCTCAAAACTTTCACAATTCAATTTTAGAATCTCAGTTGCTAGAATGTTTTGAAGAAGAGGAATAAGTCGCTGTAGGACGTGGGCCGGCCCGCGATCGGTTAGCGGCGGCTTCGGTACTACATCAGAGTGCTTTGCGGGGCTTGAGCACGGAACCGCACGTGAGTGCGTTGGGGTAGATGTTGTCGAGTTAAGGGGAGTCTAGCCATCGGCACTATAAGGTATATTCACGGACACCCGAAACGTTGTGCAAATTAATGGCCCCACGTTTTGATCCAGTAACCAGCGTGGGTTCGGACTGACTGTCGGAATCAGATCTATAACCCAATTGCCCGCATGTAGCGCCTCTCTAACGTCTCATTGCAATTCCCATTCATCCACGATTATTGATGCACATAACTTACATTTTAGGCACCTAAATCGTACTCACGCCTAAAAATGTACTACGAAAGTGTGTTTCTATTACTGCACAAGAAGCTACCTAACCTAGAATTGTGACCATTTTGCATCTAATCAAGTTAAAACGGTGCCTAAAACCGATTGTCATAGTTAACCCTGATTTTAACAGTGATTCACATAATTCCGGTCTTTGTTTAGCAAAATATACTGACAAATGAATTACAACAATGCAATAGCGAAGTATAGCATTTCAAACATATATACAACCAATCTTACCCTAAATCTGCAAAACAAAACAAAAGTTAGTTCGTATAAAAAACGAGCGAAATGAATTTCCGCCTTGACATAGCTATTATAAAGACAAACAAACACAATGTTTAGTTCATAATAAAAAAACTAGCACGAAATAAATATTCCGCCTTGAATCGCTATACAGGATAAGAATCGTTAGATATTGACAAGTGATAATAATGAATGAAATCGAAATAAAAAAGAATGAAAACAATGAAAAACGTTAAAAACTGTAATGACAATGCCTACAATTTACATGGAACAATTAATAGTGATTTCTAATGTTTGTTAAATTAGAATCGAAACTCGTTAGTTATTAATTAAATTGAAAAAGGAGTATGTTTAATGCGCGAGTAATCTCAGAATAAACCTTGTTATTGCTTTTGAATTGAAACAGAATCGATGCCTCTTGAATCAAGAACCGAATGTGTTAGAGTGTTTTGAGGAGAAGTGAGAGAGAATACGCAAGTAAGGACAGAGAGAGTAGAGAGAGGAATCAGACGTGTGTTTGAAAATCGTGTGTCTGAAAACTCGTGTGTGTTCGGTATGAGCAAGGCAGGCACGTAATTTTATAGCACGAGGGAAATATGGAGGGAAAAACCCTCGTATATACGCAGGAGGCTGATATATACGCAGGGCCTGTTGTATATCACGAGGCTCTGCTATATACGCAGGTAGCCTGCGTATATACGCAAGCCTTGCGTTATATTTTTTCCAAGAAACTCGAAAATCTTCTGATTTCCTCCGATTATATATCTGATTTGCCTTGATTCACAGCACCAGACCTTGCTCTCGCAAGCAAGGATTCTAGAGATGTTCGTTAGAAGTCCACGTATTTCCGAGTATTATTTGTGTCTTTGAATTTACGTTTTGCCGTATTTCTGCGTATAAAATGCAATTCAATAGAAAATCATAGAAAAATCAGAAATAATCAGAAAATATTTCTAAAAATATGGGTGACTCAAGAAAAATGTGAAAGTCTGATGAAAAGGTGGAAATATGGAGATCACCAATATAAATTATTTTAAAAATCCTAAACAAAAAATAGAAAAGAAACCTAAAAATAAAAAAATTAAAAATAAATAAAAGACAATGTTTTTTGCCCCTGTTTATTTGTCCTTTGCCTCAATAGTTCGATATAATCACGTATTTCCAATTTTTATTGAGTTCAAAGCATCTTCTAAGTCGAAAAACAGTCCGAGATCGGTATGTTTCATCACTGGATTACTCTTATTGGGGAGACATTCAGGTGGTCTACGTGCGTATTAACCCGATCGAGGGAAAATCAGAGTAACTCAAACTCAACAAATTAATCGATGCAATGGTTTGATGAATATGATTTCGTCTCTGTGTCTAGCTTTATTAGACGAAACATTCACGATGGATCTCTAGATGAGGTTCGAATTTTTGGGTTTATTGATTTTTCGTTTTCATTTAGGTATTTTCTTGTCTTCTTGATCTTTTGGATTCGTTCTTCTCCCTTTCTTCGAGGCTTGATTTTGTTCTCCTGTTTTTCTTTTTTTATGATTTTTTGTCTTTAATTTAATTTCTTATGGTTGATTATTTTCTCTATTTCGTTTTTCAGACACAAAGTGGCATTTGTTCTTTCTTAAGACCTAGTAAAGACCCTTCCTGTCATTTCAATGGGGTTTCGTTTTCGCTAGTTAAGTCTAGGTTTTTGTTCTTCGTATTTGCGATTCTGAGTTCTTTGTTTGGTTTTTTTTCCCCTTTTTTATTTTGATGATTGAGTTTCAAGCCTGTAATTCGAAGCTTTCTGAGATTAGTTCTGATAAAGTTTCAATGTGTTATTTCTTGATTTACATAATGGGGTTTGGCATATGGTTGATACATTAAAATGAGATTATTGTGTAATTATATGCAGTACAAATGGTGTTCTTTAATGCACGACATGTGGTTATTGGACTTTTATAAAAAAGTTCGGCAATTGAGAAAATGTTGTTAATTTATATACACATGTTATGAATAGTAGATGATCATGCTGCTTCTTGTGTATAATATTTTGTTGCCAATGAATTATTGATGAAGTTAGTGAATCTGGTCTTATGGTTGCTGTTAACATCTATCATAAAGGTGCTTTGGATGTAGTTTATGCGCTTGATATGCCTACTATGCAAATTCTGTACTTCAGTTTTACAGGGTACTCATGGTATATGTGGTAGTATTGATTCATGTTCTTTTGACTATAAAGTCTGTAATTGTTATTATAAAAAGGTGTGCATGTCATGTAAGCTAATATATAGTCGCCTCGGATAATTGTTTGACTGAAGACCATAGGTTTTACATACTTACAGAATACTTGTTTTTTAGTGGATGAACTGTTTGGGATTGTCTTTTTACTTACTCTTCATGTAGGTGTCAGTTAGATTGGGCTGCAAATTGTAGGTCGTTCCTCGTTTAGATTAAGGTGATTAGACAACCTTTGGGAAGTTTGGAATAAATACTCAAACCTTTTATGTATGCTTTGGTGTTAAATAGTCTTTTGAGTCATGGTTATAGGCAAGACAAGCTTGACATTTCAAATCTCATTGCAAGCATTATTACAATACCATTGACAGCTATTCTACAATAATAGAATAGAGTGACGCATGCATCGCCTCAATCATTCACCGAGAATATAAACATCAGTCAAGTTTTCTTTTCATCAACAGCTAACATAATGGATTTAATGATCACAGAATGAAGATTGGACAGTTCATAGTTATGATGATTGTCTTGCCTCAGTAACTCAAGCCCGTGATCCTGTTCATGGAAGCATATCCGTACACCCATTGACTTAAGCTGCCATAATCTTTTCTTCAGGTTTTCGGAAACCCTCTCTCGTCCTTTCTAGCATGGCGGACGATCATAAATCGTTATATCGAAAATTCTTTGTAGCATGTATACCAGGACTTTGTTTTCGTCGTACATGAAATTACATATACATATATTCAGTTTTGAATTTCCCCCCCAGAAATCCGTATGATCAGTATAATTAATGCCTATAGTCGTATAATTACGTATATTATTGTCTGGATACATGTAAGCAATGCGTGAGAATATATGCACAATTTTGGCTTGTACTGATTTACTTCGTGTATAATAAAATAATATATCGAAAGAACGTAAGGCTATGATCACTAAATAATTAAAACTTATATGTTTGGTTGTACTGTTGATACATTATGAATAATATGTTAATTTAAAGAAAAACTTTGTGATTTAAAATTTCCATGAGTATATTTATACGGTATATTTATATGCATGTGTATCATATCATTGTATATGTAAATTATATGTCGTATCTTTGTTCATATGCTACGCGCTATGAATTCATATATATTTTCTGTAGGCTATTAAGTTTAATTATACAATGCGTATAATTTCATATTAATGATTTTTTTTATTAAAAAAAATAATCTAAAGAAACACCGTTTTTGTATAACTGGTTTGTTTGTCCCCCATTAATAAAACCGTTTTTGAAAAAACTGGTTCTTCTTTGTCCACATATAAGAAAACCGTTTTTGAAAAAACTGGTTCTTTGTCCTACAATAAAACCAATTTTTCAAAGAACTGTGCTTAGGTGTATCAAAGAAACCATTTTTTAAATTTTAAATGGTTCTTAAATCAAGGCAAAGAAATCAGTTTTATTTATACTATCTCTTATATTAACCTAACACAAAAAAAAAAAAAAACTGATTTCTTAACCTAAGAACGTGCAAATTAAACGTGATTGCAAATGGTCTCTAAGGCCATTTTCACCTCTCTTAGACTTTTTTTAGTGTAGCGTTTTCGCTTTATCGCCAATTGCTTAATCGTAATTGTAATGCTAACAATTACTTTTGTTTTAGATAAGTGATTCAAGTCGAACCTAATTTTTGAGAAACTAACCTTTGTTTTCTCTTGTGATTGATAGCAAAAGCAAGGTAAGTTTGATTTATATTGAGTTTTCTATATTTTCATTTCACCATTACCCTATATGTTTGTAGATATTTGATGCATGAAATCACTCTTTTATTCTTAAGCAAAACTTGAAATTGATGAATCACATTAAATTCAGATTAATCAATGGAGAAAATTGAATTAGGCATGTTATTAGTTCGATTATTTGAAGTGATCACAAATAATTAGCTACGATAGTGGTATTTTCATAATAGAAACTCACCTTTTAATAGATGCTAAGTTTTAGATGCTTCCTAAGAAAAAAAAATTGCTAAGTTTGTGTATTCAAAGAATGATCGAATGGATTACAACGAGACGGTAGAGCCACTACATGCGGGCGGATTGGGTCAAAGATTTTTTCCGTCCATGTCCCGAACCACGACTTGTTACTAGATCAACAGTGGGTACATTTTATTAGCACCAATATTTCGGGCATCCAGTAATTAAATTATATAGCATGGTGGCAATTCCCACTTGACAACACTACCCTAACGCACTCACGTGCGATCTGTGCTCAAGCCCACAACGATATCGACGTATGAAAAGGACTAATGAGGAACATGCTTACAAAAATGGCGACTTTGCTGGGGATAATCACCGTTAGGTTAAATTGCAGACTTGAATCTCATAATTCATAGATATTTTTCAATTGAATTGCATATTGCGTGTGGCCCATTCAATAGTCACACCTTAGATCCATGTCTATCTAGGTATGTTTTATACTCGAGATCACCTTCAGGGGAAACTCTTTGGTGCATATGTTACTTGTTCATATGGCTAAGGAAAGTCCTATCCCCATCATGCCGCCGTGTGCCTACAGTGTTACTTGATGATTTACATAAGAGGTAAAAGGTCATACATCGCAATTGTTAGTGGTGAAGTTGGACCACATCTCTAATTTTAGGCTTGTACCTCTTTAACTTACCAAGCCAACGAGTTCATTCTCTTAGGTCCAAACTTTAAGGGACTTGAACTCATGATTTTATGTTGGTGATAATATGTGCATATATATTAGGACTTTTTATCCTTGTATATTAGGATCTTATTATAGTCTTGGCCCAATACACAAGCATATAGATCATGGCCATCTTAGTTAGAATTCGGATTAAGCATTCAATTTTTCATATTATGTAAAGGCATTGTTTTCTACGAAAGATTAAAAAAGAATAGAAAAAGCCAAATAAAATTGCCAATTAGAAAAAAAAGAAAAGAAAAATCGGAATTCATTAGTGATTTTTAATTTTTCAATGATTTCTATTATTTTTTACAAGTTTGCGTATGATTTTTTCAAAAATAAATAAATTCAGAAATTTGTAGAAAATCAAAAAATCGGGAATTATCCGGAATATTCTAGAAAATTAATCATGTTTATCCACAAGTGGATAAAGTTAATTAGATAATAGATTAGATGAAAAACAAGGATATTATTCCCGAACAAAAGATAACTAAGAAAAAATATATGAGCACGGATCGCTGAAATGGTGTACAGTCGCAGCATGTCAGCAAGCGTATATACTCTGGAATAAGCTATATATGCTCTCTGGACATATTAAGCTTTTCAACACCATATATACACTCCTGTAGCGTATATACGGTCAAGTCCTTATTTTTTATTTTTTTAAATCTACTTTTTCTATGTATTCCTTCCCATACCATACACCGTATAAATACATGCTTTCGTGTTTAATTTCATCAAAAATTCTCTTGTGTTTGAGGCAATTCAAACTCTTCAAAATCTCTTTTAAAATCACTCATTAAAAATCTAAGGTACTCAAGGTTACAAATTCAGAGGTTATACAATTTTAGTTCTTCTCTTCACTTTTTATTATTATTTTTTATAACATTTACTTCTCTTTTTAATTTCACATTATGAATTATAATTTCGCTCCTTGAATTTCAATCATGTAAATCATTAGTTTTCAATCGTTTTTTTTCGCAATTACTTTATTGAAATTGTCAATGCTAACGATCTCTTATTCGTGATAAATTCAAATCGAAGCAAAGTTTTGATAAACTACTTGTGTTTTCTTGTGATGATCGCGAACAAAGGTAAGTTTGATTTAAATATTTGAGTTTATATTATTGGATATTAAAATCATCTTATATGTATGTTGATATTGTATGCATAAAATCACCTTTTTCTTCTTAACAAGACCTAATTGTTGAATACATTAAATTAGATTAATCATGCAATTGAATAAGGCCTTATTTAATTTGATGAATTTAGTGATCACAATAATTAGCTAGGGTAGGTTTTGCATAATAGAAACGCACCCTTTAATAGATTTCTAAGGCTACAGTCTTCCTAAGGATAAAATGGTAAGTTCTTGTGTTTCAATGAATTTGATCGAATCAAATATAAGACCGAGTAGAGGCCGCTAAACGCGCGATTGGGCAATGTTCTTTTTCGTACCCATGTCCCCGACCACGGACTTGGTTAATGGATCAGACATTGGGGTCATTCAATTGGCACTAATGTTTCGGGCGTCCGTAACTTGTATAGGTACGGTGGACATTCCCTACTTCGCTTGAACCAACGTCATATAGCCAACCACAATAATTCCTCATCTACTCACCTCCAGTCTTAAACTCTATCCTTTTCTTTTCTCAAACCTTTAGCCTATTCTTTCACAAACCTTGAGGGACCCTCCTTAACTCTTCCTTAGGCTATCACATCACAAGAGTCTCCTTGAAGCATCACGTTAAAGCATCTCGCTCTGTTTTCTCCTCACATAGGCGATCAACTCAAGTAATCGATTCTTGCAACTCCAAATCACATCCCGAAACCTTATGAGTCCACAAGCTTGCATTGCCTTGCCTAACATCAACAACCCTTGCCCATGACACAAACCTCAACCTCAATCTAGCCAAGCAAGCTCACAAGCTTGGCAAAGATGGGGGCTCACCTACCTAATCTACCCTCAGCACCACAAACTAAGCTTTTCTCATTACCCAAACCCCATGGGATTGGGGTTCACTCGCGATCACAAACATCATTCGAATGGGGGCTTGAGACAACTTCGTCTAAAACTTTTAAAACATCTTGTCAWTAGTACATTTCCTCGATCATCTCATACCTTAGGATAGATTTGCATTACACACACTTCATAAGCACTATCATGCATACATACATCATCATTCAAACATAATGCATATACATCATTGCACAAACACACTATGCAATCACATTGCACAAACACACTATACACATTGAATAATGCACATTGCACCACCTCTACACGTGGCTAGGGCCCATCTTATTTGAGATGTCAAATCGCCTATACGGCATTCACCTTTACATGCAAACACCCTCTACATTCCTATACGGTTTTGATCACTACATGCGATTGGTGCTATATGCACTATCCACTGACATTTGCCTATACGGCATTCATCGCTATACGCGATCATTACTATACGCAATATTCTTCTAAAAAATCTAAGGTCATCCATAGGGAAGACTACCTAAAGAACGGCTTTTCTGAAGGACATACATACACATATTTCTTCCTCAAAGCTTACGCTTGCCGACAGGAAATCTCTGGAGGTTAATGCTTACCGAAAGAGACTTATATACATCAATTTCTCCCCGAGGCTAGTGCTTGCCAATGGGAAGTCTCTAGAGGTAACAAAAAGAGATTCACATACATCATATCTTCCTTAAGGCTAGTGCTTGCTAAAGGGAAATCTCCGGAAGTTAGTACTTACGAAAGGAGATTCAAGAAACATTATTTGCACCCTTGGGCTAGTTCTTGCTGAAGGGAGACATCCAGAGGTTAGTGCTTACCGAAGGATCATTACAAACATCATTTGCACCCTTAGGCTTGTGCTTGCSGAAGGGAGACATCTAGAATTTAGTTCTTACTGAAGGATCTTTAAAAACATAATTTGCACCCTTAGGCTAGTGCTTGCCGAAGGGAGACATCTGGAGGTTAGTGCTTACCGAAGGTCTTCAAACTCAATTTGTGCTTAGGCTATGTGCTGTCACAAGGGAACATTCAGAGGTTATCTATATCGATGGATTTTTAAACATTATTTCACTGCTGTAGGCTAGTGTTGCGGAAGGGTAGCATCTAATGGCTCTGTGGATAGCTTGTGCTTCACTGTAGATAACAAGGATATCAAACAACAATCAGATCCTCTGTAGTGGTTATTGAAGGAAATTCTGGAGTTAATGCTTACCGAGGATATTCATAATCTACAAAAATCGCTTAAGGATTTAAGGTGTTTTGAGGGAACACGCCGCATGGGACGTGGTAGTAGGTAAAACTAATTGTTGTATTGTAGGTACGCGAAAGGTTAACTTGCGATCGCAGAACGTCTTAAGCTATCCTCCGTCCGAATCAAATATTTTGACTTTTGTCTTATGGAACAAATTATCTCCAGACTTAGTCAAAGTAGGGACTTTGTAGACACCTAAAAAATGTCTCCATAAATTGAATAGCTGATAGGGAAGTACAATATATCGAAATAAGATTTGACATTCGGGAAATCGACAACATCACAAACATATCATTAAAGTACATCTTATGCACAAGATGAGGTAAAAGTTGAAGTTGAAAATGATTCCTAGAGCTGAATAGTAGGCAGATAATATTTTGTTTATTTTTTTTTCTATTTTTAGTGCTTTTTTTTAGTAATAACGATTTTTTAGACACTATTTCTAAAGGTCTTTAGAAAATTTTTCAATTTTCATCTTATTCCTCCATTGTCTGATCATCGCGCAAAATTTAAATAATTATTTTATTCTATGATTATTCTACGATTTTTTCATGTTTGCGAAATAATTTTTCAAATAAATATATTCAGAAATTTGCAGATAAATTCTAAAATTCGGGAATTATTCGAATATCCTAGATGATTATCCTGTTTAACCACAAGTGAATAAAGGTTAAATGGATAGTAGATTCGATGCAAAAATAAGGATATTAATTCGCGAACGAAAAGATAATAAAGAAAAAATAAGAAGGATCGCTAGAATGGTTGTACAGTCAGCACCACGTAGACCAGGCGTATAATACGCTGGGAGTAAGTATATATCGCTCCTTTGGACCGTATATACGCTTGTCAATATCGTATATATGCTCCCTTGAAGCGTATATACGAACAAGTGTATTTTTTTGTTTTTTTATATCTACTTTTCTACGTATCCCTTCCTAGCTCTTAAATACATGCTTTCGGGCTTAACTTTCAACAACAAAATTCTTGTGTTTGAGGAAATTCAAAATCTTAAATTCTCTCGCACAAATCACCAATCAAAATCTAAGGTTCTCAATCCGTCGCTACCTTCAGAGTCGTTTTTGCGAATCAAGTATAAAATTTTGAGGCTATTCAATTTAATTCTCTCTTCACTTTTATTATTGGTTTGTTAACATTTAATTCTTTTGAATTCAATCATATGAATTATAATTTGCTCCTTGAATTTCAATCGATGTAAAATGATTAGATTCAATCGTTTTGATTTGTCGAATTGCTTTATTTGAAATTGTCAATGTTAAGATCCTTTTTATTGTGATAGATTCAAATCCGATCAATGCAAAAGTTTTGATAACTAACCTTTGGTTTTCTCTTGATGATTGATCACAAGCAGAGTAAGTTTGATTTAAATATTTGATTTTCTATTTTGATATAACTATATCTTATATGTATGTTGATATGCTGGTTGCCTAATCAAATCACCTTTCATTTCTTAACAAGACCTTAAAGTGTTGATATATACATTAAATTTGATTATCATTGGTAAATTGAATTAAGCTATTGTTAATTTCATTAATTTTAAGTGTCACAATAATAGAAATCACCCTTTATTAGATTTCTAAGGCTAGAGGCTTTCCTAAGGATACAATGGTAAGTTCTTATATTCAATGAAGTTTGATTCGAATAGAATAACATGATTGAGACCGAGTGGATGCCGGCTACATGCGGGCAAATTGGGTCAATAATGATTCTTTCAGTACATGTCCCGAACACGACTTGGTCAATGGATCATTAGTAGGCCATTAAATTGGCACAAAATTTCGGGGTCCATTCCGTACTGTAGAGGCATGTGGCGATTCCCTACTTGAAAACACCCAATGCACTCACGTGCGGGAACTGTGGCTCATCGCCACGAACCAAATCGACGTAGGACAAGGCCCAATGAGGAACACGGCTACAGAAGGCTTCTCTACATTCTCTCCAGGTGGAGGAGAGCAGCTGCGTAATGGTTAACCAAGATTGTTCAATGATTCGAATCAAATTTGCAACAAAATACAATGAACATCTTCTACGTAGGACTTGAAAATTTGATAAGTTCACCCAACATTAGCATAACATTGAGGTGACTTTGGAAAGAAAGTAGTTCCAACCCAAAGCCAATGTCACTAGTAGAAAAAACATCATATAATGCGGGTCATTTGTTGCGGTTGTATAAAAACCGCAACATATAACTGTTATTTGCTGCGGTTTTTATAATAACCGCAACAAATAAGTCATAATAAAGCTAAAAAAATTTGATATTAGAACAAATATTGCGGTTATATGGTCCAACCGCAGCATATAATGATGTGAAAGCCCAATAACACAACCAATCTAATAAGCCCAATATGCTCGACCCTTTTTCACGCCTCACTCTCTTTTCACACACAAAACCCTAACACCTTCACTCTCATCTCTTTCACCTCTCTCTCCTCTTTCACGCCTCTCATATTTGTTTCACTTCACAGACTTCAYGAAGGAGCCTTCATCTCCGACGACGACGCAGTAGAAGCATCATCATACTTTACCTTCAACTTCGTCGCAAAATTTAGGTTTGATTTCACTTTATAGTTTAGATCTCGCAAAATTTAGATTCAACTTCTTCACCTTCAGCATCATTATTATAGTTTAAATCTTGTTTTCTGTTTTTTCTGTTTTGTTTTCTGAGTTAGATCTAGGTTTGATTTTTTCCCCCTTATTTTTAGTTTTGATTTTGAGTTTAGATCTAAAATTTCTCGTTTTTTGTTTCAATTTTTGGTTTAGATTTTTCGTTTTTTCGTTTTGGATTTTGATTTTCCAAATTCCTCATAGATCTCGAATTGTTTTAGGGTTTTGTCTGTCGATCTTTTAATTTAGGGTTTTTGTTTCATTTCCATTAATTTTCTAGTTTAATTTAGATATTTTCTTTTACTGTTGATGTTGTTTGGTGATGTTGTTTCTTTTACTATTGTTGAAATTACTATTATGGTGTTGTTGTTGCAGTAGTGTTCATTAAAATATCAATTGGGAAAAAAACTCGATAAATTGCCCAATTTGACTGTAGATTAGAGGAGCGACACATGGTATAATGTATGTCATGGCCTGTATACTCTAGACTGTCCAGAACCTTCGAAATTGGTTGCAATTTTGATGTGGTTGATTTGTGTCATATGAGAGTTAATGAATTTACAATGTTTAGATTAGAAATTTCTGATTTGTACTTGCAATTGCCCCTACTTGTTTGAGTTTGTGTATGTATTTTCCATGGAATATGAGATGATAGTTGATGCATTAATTAGCTACTGAAGTTATTTGTTTAATTGTACTCCGTACTGGTTCAAATAATCTCATACTTAAAATTCCAAGCTCTATTGATATTGATAAATGGCCGCTTAGGATACATCGTTACTTTAATTTGTTGATTGTAAAGATAAAAATTAATGATGTTGCCGGTTTACATTTATCTATGTTTCAGCCTGCATATGTTTGTAAAATGTTTGAAGTTTATGAGCTTTTTTTAGGAGATAGAGGGAAAATATATACCTTGTAATTTTCATGAAGAAAATGGTATTGTTTAAGCATGTTATTAATGATTTTATCAAAGTGAAACTAATTTTTGATCAATTATTGCTAAGGATTATTATACATGCTCATAACCGAGAATTTTAAGATTGCAGACATTCTGGCATGCAACACTGAATAAAAAGTGAATTGTGTTTGTTCCAATTTGCGGATTATTATAATCCTTGATTACAAAGACCTGAGAGTTTAATCGTGATCGAAGACTTAACTTCCTCTAGTCTATCACTTATTTAGTTAGCTTAACTGTATATGCTGTTGGTTTGCTATTTGTAATGCGAAATACTCATGGTTTTTAGCTTTTACAGAATGTGAACTGGCTTTATCTTGATGTGGTACATTTGATGTTTCAAGTACTAATGAGATCCTGTTGCAGCTATTTTTATTTATACAAGTGACTTTTTTATTAGCTTAGGCGCATTAAAGTTGATGATGGTGGTTAGATTACCACAAATTCTGACTTTAACTTAACCCAATAACTTC
>SNQN01008326.1:0-10560 GCA_008642245.1 Bassia scoparia | reverse complement strand
TAAACTTCCACCATCTGCCTTGTTTTACTAATGATTTAATGTTTGTTTCCTTCCTAATCTATGAATATATAGGCGAAACATTTTGTCATACGGTTGTATTTTAATCTGATTATTAATGTTGACAGTCCCGAGGTGGCGGATGGAGTGTTTGAATGTGCTTTCAACTTCTGGAGATACACACTGGGGTGGTGATGATTGTTGACAAGGTTAAATTTAAGATATCATTTCTTTTGCTGTGTGAACCCCTGAAATCATCTTAGTGTTGTTATGTGTAGTATGTAATAACTTAATGGCCTAATGAATGAATGGATTTTTGTTTAAACAGAGTTGTTGTATTGGCTAGCTGGAACTCAAAAGAGACGAAGCATTACCTTTTAAAGACACACAAGCTCTAAACATCTAAGTGAGGACAGTGAGAAAGCTAATTGAATTGTCCATTAACTCAGGCAAACATCAGTATTATCTGGATATCATCAATTAGAAGCCGATGCTTTGTTTATTGAGCTGCTGTTAATTTGTTTGTTTGAAGGGCTGTGTAGCCTTTCTTTGTTGGTCTGTTTATTGCAGCCTTGTATGTTTTGTGTTTTGGTTGGTTTAATAAAATTCTTACTATTTTCTCAAAACCAAAAAATCAACAATAACATGGCCAAACTTAGTACTAAATATCTTTCTGATAGTAACAGCAATGTGTAAATTCCTAAAGGACTATTGGTCTTTTTCTGATATAACAGCAATGTGAAATTATCCAATAACTAAGACAGCGCATGATTGCCTTTATAATCCTTATAGTTGCAGATGGGGAGCAAAACTTATGCATATGTTAGCTACAAGATTGCTTATTTGTTGAATAAACTCTACTGAAATTCTCTTACCTAAAGTTTGTCATCATTGCGTATAATAAATTATTAAGTAAGGTCCTAGATTATTTTTGCAATCTTTTGTGTCCAAATTCTGATGTTACTCTGTTAGTGTTCGCGTTATTTGCCTAATTTGAGTTCTCTGTTCAGACAGAGCCGGGAAAACACAAGAAGAAATGGGCGTGATTTGTATCAGTAGAGCATTGATCTAATTATTTGTTTAATGCGAAATATTGAGCAAAATAATATATATATATTAGTGTAAGAAATTTCAGATTAAATTATCAATCAAATACCTGATTGCATATTAATAACAAGTAATTTAACAAGCAATTTAACGTGATTGCAATGTGATAGGAAATTAATTACAGTAGTCAGTGTTGATTTCTTGAATTTTCTCTGTTTGTCAGACTAAATGAAGCTTCCCTGCTGTAGCCATTCACATGGCCACATCTTGATATATACATATTTAAGACAAGGTGATGAGAGACGACAATGCTCCCCTACTTAGTCGCCCTCATATTACTTGTATGAGACTAGAATCCCTCGGATATTTTTGGATCAAATGATCGAACAACTCCTAGTCCTAAAACACAAAATCAGAAGATTGCAACAGGACGAATCTCTGAAAATTTATGTATATTTGTCATTCATAACTTAATTCATGATGATATATTTATGTTAAACCTAATGAAATTAATCCTTATGTATTTTCCTTGTTTGTACCCGGTTCGTAAGGTAAGGAATGAAGAGGTGACAATTGGTATTAAGTTCATAGATGAGGAGATCATGGGAGTTTTCTCGCTGCAGAACCAATAAAGTTCTTATGCATGGTAAAGCTGCCTCACTTGAGTTTCTGAAGAAAGTGATTCTTAAAACACATGTAAACTGTGCCCACTAAGAGCCCGGAAAACGAGTCGTGTTAGGTTGTAGATGTTCTCAGTAGTTAGGGAATGATATTTTTACCAGAGCAATAAGGGAATGTGTGAAGCGTCTGAAGCTTGGTATACGGTGTTTAGGTGGTGGTGCAGCACTGTAGCGCGCCGAAGGCTTCAATTCACAGCCATTTCTATGGTTCAGTCTTTTTCGCAACATATCTAGTTGTATTCTTGGTGTCATGTACTGTTCTGTGCATCTGTATTGTTGGTATAGAAATTCAAGCTCCCTGTGAGCAATTGCGACCTAGCTAGCTTACATATACTACTGACGGGTATTATGCCTATATAAGGCGAACATCCTAAAATAGGTCAAATATGAACAATTAGAAAGCCTTCGTTGTTCAGGCTAACTTTTGATCTTTTATATGTGTAATGCCCCTACTGAAAATATGTGTATTCTATATGTATAAAATTGCATTATTATAGACAATCTCTAATAATATATAGTATATGATATATTATATATATATATATATATTATATATATAATAGTATATATATATATAACTATTTATATATATATATATTTACTTGCAGAGAGTTTGAAGTATATATATTATGGCTGTCCTATATATTGGATTTTTTTTTAAAAAAAAATATAGACTATTTGCTGCGTTATGGCTAAGTAACCACAGCAAATAAACCACGATTTGCGCGTTATTAGCCATAACCCAGCAAATAATGACCTACTATTTGCTTGCGTGTATGGCTAATAACCGCAAACAAATAGAGTGTTTATTACAGTGTTATTAGCCATAACCGCAGCAAAATAGTAGCACTTATTTCTGCGGTTTACACCGCAGCAATAGTCATTTGCTGGCAGGCTCATTTGCTGCGGTCAAAACCGCCAGGCCAAATGAGCCCTAAATAACCGCCAAATGACCTTCTTTTCTACTAGTCTTGGCTTTTAATCAAATTCCTATTGTAATTGTATTCATGTTAATCAATTCGTAGGGCCCACTAATTATTAATCTGATTGTCACAAGTCTCTAGATCAGCATTGAGACGTTAGAAGCAAGATCCAACATCAATAGGGATAGAATGAAGGACTTCCTAGGTTTCAGAGAGATAACAGTAGGTATTCTATGGTTCAATTGATTCGAGAGAGCTCTGTTCCTGTTTGATTATGCCATGTTTATGAATGTTGATGCCAATGCTGTCAATTATGCTATAGTAACCATTAGCCCTAGACTTAGTTATTAAGTTTATTTTATTTAATTCATGCTTCCATTTAGTATAGTCAAATAATCAATCCAAAGGCCTTTACTAATCTAGATGCTTTTAATTAGTTAATAATTAATTTGCTTCCTTGATTCGACCCTGTACCACTAGCTACATTTAGTTAGTTTTAATAGGTTATTTTTGATAGGTACGCGACAAGCTTGTAAATTTTTGGACGCGTATCCGGGGACGCATATTAATGTTAAGTTAATGAGTCTTAGATTATTTTCTTATTTTTTTATGTTATTTGTTCATATACTAATTTTTATTTTTAGCTTATGTTGGAAAACTTTGAGATTGCCTTTCTGTTTTCCAACAATCTGAGAATGAGGTTTTCGATATATGATAGGTCTTTGGATTCTCATTGGTCCACACCATTCTATAGCGAAGTGAGTATGTTTCGTGATATATGGGGGTGCGGAGACGTAACAAAAAACTTTAGATAAGTTTAAAACTATCAATTTGAAGATTAACGCAAAGAAGTTTTTTGAATGTGATAATGCATATGCTAGCGCGACCTTACTGATATGAGATGAAAATTCCATGTTGATCCAACTCTAGCAAATTACACTACACATAGTTACTTACAATCTGATTATATCCAACCTTCTTATTATTGTTCTAATGCGTACACTTATTGACCATGATGTATCCCTCTTTCCTCACAATGGCGTATATGCATGCTTATAACTCTTCTCCCCAAATTGATGATGGAATAACTTACTCCTTGAAACCATCTAACGATATAGCAGAACTTATGGCTTTAATAAAGATTTTTCAGGAAAGTCAGAAATTTATAGTTGCAAATGAAAGAATTTCAGGAAAGTTTTCAAAGTTGCAAGTAAGTGACATTGTTGAGAGTCAACGTGTCATACACAACGATTGAAATTCTTCTTCAGTGATCTTAATGAGCAGAAATTATGTCATGATTAAGATTATAATAGATGTTTGAGAGTAAGTTTCTAATATGTTGGCTCTAATGAGGATGATCGAAGGAGATGATGGAGAATGTATGAGTTTCAGGAGAATTGTTAATCCATTAGTTGAAAAATCATTAGTTGAGGAATCAACTAGATAATTTATCTTTTGCTACACACTTTGAAGAATTGGTTGTTTGAGAGTAGGTGTTATGATACTATTTAAGTGAGCCTGCTCCCTTATTCTTTTCATAATTCTTTTTCCAATTTGATATGGTTCCTCCATTGACTGATTGATTATAAGTGGAGGTAATGTTTATGGTCATCTTTTAAGTCAATTTTATCCAATGAGGAAACTGATGCGTAGTGTAAATTCTCACTCTGTTCCTTCAAAATATTCCCTTTTTCTCTTTTTATTTTTCTGTTGATTTTTGTTTGTTAAATCTAACTTTCCTTTTGAAGCTGAATAAGGTTGCTTGTACCCATGAACCGTATTTGTATCCTGGTAGTGCTTCATAACATTGTTTTGCAGGTGGTGAATTTGACAAGCTACTCAGGGCTCTTGATTCTTCTGATTAGTTTTGTGGATAAACGGGAAGGTCGAACAATGCTGAACGAGCGTTTTAAATCACCATGCCGGTCTTGCGGGAGGCAACCGTATTTAATTGCTATAGTAAGATTAGTCATGTAGCTAGTGTAGTAAGTAGTATAGAAGCATTTATTGTGAGTGAAGATATGAGGGAATTGGATCGAAATTATAAGACCCAATGTGTAAACATGTGGCAGGTGGGACTAACCGATCGGTTTTGGGACTTTAAATCGGATTCGTTCAGGTTATTTTTCGCGAAATTTTTCAAAAGACACTCCGAACGGGTGAAAGAGTGTGTTTTCTGACTGAAACGACATTCTAGAGGATCCACTACAAGTAGTGGGCACCACCTATTTTTGGCCAAATTCGCCTGAACACAAAAGTTCGTGCCTTCTGGCACTTTTGTATTTTCAGTCAGGACAAAAATAATTTGACCGAAAGGTAGCTCCTGTCAGATCGTTCACATTACCTTCGTGTTCTTTTTCACTATCTATGTATGGTGATGCGCTTGATTACCTTCCTTTTGACTGAGGGCATTGCAAAGGTTGCTTGGGGAGGAAATTTGCAGCGCACGCTACATTTGAGGTAGTTATCGTTGAGTGTTATATAGATTTTTGAAATTGACTATATCAATAGAAGAAGTATGTGTGACAAGTGTCCTAAGTCTAGAACTAGTCATTTAGGTATAACCAACTACAATTGAAAATATGAGGAGTCTGGAGTTACTTGCAACCAAAAAAAATGTATTTGCTCTCTCATTATGATTAGCCTCCGAAAATTAAAATAGGATTCTCACTTGAATAAACATAGTTCCCCTGTGCCTACCATTGTGTAGCACGAAGAAGCCAAACATTACATCGAATCCTTTTAGAACTCTCATGATTTCTTTCGACGACGAAAACACATTTAATCCAACTACACTCATTTGTACAGTAGGTCAAACTATCAAAGATATTCCACTTCTCAATGACACTTTTCTTAACGGCTGTTGGGAAAGCGATGATGAAGACAATTATCTCGACAATGTCACTACTCATCAAGCCATCACAGGAAAAGMTTTGTAAGAAGAATCCGATGACAAGGATATTTTCAAAGCACAAACTGATGTGCAATTACTCACTAGGAGTGGTCATGTTCTTAATCCAACTCCACAACATGACACTAATGATATTCCTCATATCTCACCTCAAGAGGAGAATCCAATCACCAAGGAACTCAAAAACTAAGGCTGAACTGAATGCGGGGCAATTAATTGTCACCTCAAAAAGTCATCGTGAAGTGTTTCTYAAGGCTCTTACTAACCTTAGCGTCTCAAGTGAAACTACTCCTAAAGGATTGKTTAACTTCTTAAGTAATCATGGTGCTTCACCTTACATAGTCTTTTCTGATGATGATTTGCCACCTAAGGGACCTCATCACAACAAGGCTCTACACATCAATGTAATTTGTAGGCAATTCAACATCCCTATAACATTGGTTGATAATGCTACCGCAATTAATGTTTCTCCTTTAAGGACGGCGGAAAAGCTCGTAATTTCAATTGATGATCTTCAAGTCAATAGACAAACAATTCGTGCTTATGATAATTCCAAGAGACAAGCTCTAGGCYTCGTTTGGCGCAACATTTCTACTAGCCCAGTAGAGAAACGAACAAAATTCCATGTCATGGATGTTAGAACCTCTTTAAATTTACTACTTGGACGTCCTTGGCTCAATGAGTTAGGCGATGTTGCCTCATCCTATCATCAAAAGGTCAAGTTACTTCTCCATGGCACTCCAGTAGTTATTGATGTTTCTCCCATGAAGATTCAATCAATAGATATTCACATACATCATTTCCTCCCCAAGGCTAGTGCATGCTTACCAAAAGAGACTCAYATACATCATTTTCTACCCAAGGCTAGTACTTGCTGACAGGAAATCTCTAGAGGTTAGTGCTTACCGAAGGAGATTCACATACATCAATTCTTCCCAAAGGCTAGTGCTTCCTGAAGGGAAATAGCCGGAAGTTAGTGCTTACCGACGGAGATTCAAGAAACATCGTTTGCGACCCTACGCTAGTACTTGCCATAGGGAGACATCCCGAGGATAGGCTAACAAGGATCTTCACAAACATGATTTGCGTCCTAAACTATCTGGTTAGGAGACATCCGGAGATTACGTTTGACGAAGAATTTTACAAACATACTTGCACCCCTTAGGCTAGTATTGCCGAAGGGAGACATTCGGAGTAGGGCCACCGAAGGAATTTCACAAAAACATCAGTTATCGCCCCAGCAGTGCTTGCCGAAGGGAGACATCTAGAGGATAATGCTTACCGAAGATATTCCACACACCTATCACATCCCCGACGTTGTGCTTACTAAGAGGAAACCTATGGAGGTAAATGCTCCAACAGATTCAACATCACAACATCTGCCCATAAACGGCGCTAACGAGGGAACAGCCGCATGAGACAAGATAGCAATAAAACTAACAGTGTTATTTTTGAGTAACACGAAAAGATAACTTTATTCGTAGAAACGTCTTGAGTATTCCGTCTCGAATCGAATACTTGCTTTCATTTTACGAGTAACAATACTTTCTGCAATCTTAGTCAAACTGAGTGTCGGGCGTGGGGCATACCGCCCGGACTAAGGTCGGTCCTCTGCTCAGGGGTACAATTAGTTTTTTGATTTACTGGATTTTGCTACAATTGAATTCTTGCTTTTGGCAAGTGTGAGTAGCCTGGAGTTGTGTGTTATACAGAAACGAGTAAGAGTCCTACAGCACTTCTTTTGGGAAGTGCGAAACCCGTTTTAAAGCCATGCGATAATGCATAAAGCAAGGAGAAGGACTCCATGCTGGTAGTGTACCAAAGGTTTGGATTAGGGGACAAGGGTAGCGGTGAGTAGTCACAGCACCCCTCCCCCCCACTTCTAGCGACCTTTTTATCTCTGTCATTTGCGAGTCCATGTCAAAAACAACAAAAATTTCCGTTAACCAATAAGAAACCAAATTAACTATTGAGTTGCTACAGTAATAGAATGCACATAGGACAATTTTGGGGTTGTTGCACCAAAGTGTTTTTAGATACGTATGAAAGTGTTCCTAAAAGCCAATTTGCCCAACAATCAGTCTTAATTAGGCTGAGAACAGCAATTTGCTGTCTTGTTTAAGACATAATAATGGGTGATATGCAAGCATCAAGCATTCAAACAAGAATTAAAAGTGTGCTAATATTGGATTTTAATTCATGTCGATAGTTGTTAATCAATATTACATGCCAATTACATAAAAGTCGAATTTTCTAACATGCATGCAAAGGGGGTGAGAAATGAGACATTGGCCTCACACTACCTTGCCAACACGATGCTATGACATGAAGATCTTTAGACCACTACAGAATCCTCGTACCCTTTGAAGACCGAAATCGACTCTAAAGAAACTTGAACCAATGGATTATGAATGAATGTGAATTTGTATTTTTAAATGGTTAAGTTGTGTTTAAGAATTGCAAAATAACTTTGTGTGCAGTTGAGAGAGTTTTTAGAGAGAGAGACGAAGAGTGGAACGAACATAAGCGAGCATATAAGGTGTATGCGTGTTGAAGTGAACCGTGGGTGCTTTTATGTATAGGCAAATCAAGCTTGGAGAGCAAGTGCTGGGCATAATTACCCAGTTTGAGTGTCTAAGGGTAATTTCGCCCAAGATCCCTTCCCCTGCTTATTTACCTTGCCCTTTTTTAGCTATAACGTAATAAGAGATAAAATAAAATAAAAAATATGAATTTTGATTTATTTGATTGCGAGATTTTAACACAAAATCACTGATTGAATTGGGGATATATGTGCCCACGCTCGAATGCATCCGAAACTCCTGAAAAGAGTCGTTCTCCGGGTGCGTTTTGTTTCGGAAATTCATAACTAAGTTTTCACAACTTCGAAAATTATGAAAATATGTATAAAATATCTCTAAAAATAGTGTTTGTTTAAAATTCAATGAATTTTGAAATTGTATTCGTAATTTAAAGTAATCATCACAAAATAATTAAATTGGGCAAATTGCCAAAAAATGCTTAGAAAAAAGTCCGAAAAAATTCTAGAAAAAGGTTTTAAAAATAATTTAAAATATTTAAACTAAAATAATATTAAAGGGTGCTTTGTACAGATCATGTCGGTGTAGTGAAAACTTGCCTTTTAAGTTGTTAGGGCCCTATCTCTCTCATTTAACTTGCTGTGTTGCAAGGTGTTTACATCATCGCATATTGGGCTACGGAACACATGTAGGTACTACAGGGGCTCTGTAGACACCTAAAAATTCTCCCTCCAAATGGAAGCCGATGAAAGTATGAATAAATACGATTGAAATTTCGGATTGTGACAAAATCCACAAACCATAATCAATCAAACACATCCATATTGCAAAATTTTGAGTAAAGTTGAATATGAAAAACATATGGCTGAGAGATCATTATATGGAGAAAAATATTTATTTAATTATTTCTATTTTTAGGCTTTTTTCTACTTAAATGATTTTTAGAACTATTCTAAAGGTTTTTTAATCTTTTTCGTTTCAACTATTCCTATCATTTTTTCTTATTATTGCTATATTTTTTAAATAATTCTGCTTTTTCTATGATTTTGACTAGTTTGAGAATGAAGATTATCTACAAAGTGGCAATACAGGTTAATTGGATAGCACATAATGCAAAAACAGGAATTAATTCCCGAATGAAAAGATAGATAGAACAATAATTAAGCGCGGATCGCTAACGTGGCCATCCATGTCATGCCCACGTCAGCCCAACCGCATATACKGTCCATATGACCGTAAATACKGTTRGTCCATATGACCKTATAARTRCTTGSTCTCGGTGYTCAACAAAAAATCAATGAATTCTCTTATGTTTAAGTAAATTMAAAACTATCAAAATTCTCTCTCACAAATCACTCATCAAAATCTAAAGTTCACAAATCCGTCGCTACTTTCGGACTCGTTTCTTTGCAAATCAAGCTACAAATTCTGATGCTATTCAATTCAATTCGCTCTTTACTTTTTATTATTGTTCTTCATTAACATTATGCTTTCTCTTATGAATTTCAATCATATGAATTATAATTTCGCTTTTTAAAGTACAATCATGTAAATTCATTAGTTTTAAATCGTTTTCGCTATATCGCAATTGCTTTAATCGTAAGTGTCAATGCTAACAATCTCTTTTGTTGTGATAAGCGATTCAAGTCAAAGCAAAGTTTTGGAGAAACTAATCTTTGTTTTCTCTTGTGATTGATAGCGAAGAAATGTATGTTTGATTTGAATATTTGAGTTTTCTAATATTGCATTTAATCGCAGCGTATAGGACTGCAGCTCTAGACAAAATTCCTCAAAAGCTGCGGTTATATAACCGCAACTTTTGACACCACAAAAGCTGCAGTTTTTAGTTAAAAACCATAGCTTTTGTGTACTCAAAAGCTGTGGTTATTACTAAAAACTACAGGTTTAAATAGCCCAAAAAAAGTTTTTTTTTTTATTTTCATCCTAAAATGATAGCCAAAGTGTTACGTATACATATAAATATCAATTTCCATTAAAGTTGGGTTAGAATTACAAATAAATGAGTCTTGTTACAAAATCATACATTGTAAATGACATGAATCACAACTTCAAATAAAATTACAGCAACAAATAAAAGGTCTGACCCTACTGCTGCTCCTGTATGGATGAGGCAGACTCATCAGGGCTCTATTGCGAAGTTGTTGTTGTTGCGCATGCGGTGCTGCTGCTACGTATGCGGGCCTGCCTCATTTAATCATGCGGGGTTGCGGACCTAAATAATCACGGTATCATGGCAGCGGACCTAAATAAACATTCACCACTTATGAGTATTTAATAAGGGGTTAAGCTCAACATACACCCAAAACAAAGGTGATATGCCATGAGGACTCATGTTAGAAATTGATGTTGTAACCTTCAAGTGTTCAACACTTGAATGTAAAACCAGGACATAGAGGGGGAGGTAGAGGAACCGTAGAAGATCAATAATCATTGGCCTTAAA
>SNQN01008324.1:3021-29659 GCA_008642245.1 Bassia scoparia | reverse complement strand
TCTAAAGTCTTTCAACACTTAGACAAGCTTGGTGGCGCTAAGATTGGCCTGAGTCTTATTGCACTACTAGTAACCAACTCTAAAGTAATGCCCAGCCCACCATGTACAGCGCACTAATACTCTATGAATTACGTGAATTCTATAGACCTCCTGAAGTATGATCACCAAGGACTGGATGTGTGTAAGGATCCTTCACCTAATCATTGCATTCCTCTTGACACCCTTAGATCCGAACATGGTTGATAACATCAAAAAAGCAGCTTAACTAGGTGGCCCTAGAATTTGAATATTTCCCTTCATATACGCATTCTGTTTTGACTCATATCACCTTACATGCGTACGTAAACTTATTCATCACGTAATCATTCATAGCCTGCAACACAAGTTTTGTAGTGGCACCTGAATATTTAATACGAATATAGCCCACCACCCCAATTTCTATAGCCAAACGTAGAGCTATATCCTTAGGTGTTCTAACGTGGTTCGTTAGAGTTAATCAAATCTATGTATCCTCTCTGTAATCTCATTCAGAAAGAACATCAGAATCAGTCGTCAACAAATTTAATGGCACAAAAATCGAAACCCTATAATTGAAGCACTCCATAAATCTTAAGTATTAAGAGTAAATTCCCTTTTCATGATAATTACATACATTCCTCGTCAAACCACTATCGAAAATCTTAAAATTCAAAAGAGAGAAACAATAAATATTTTTCCAAGAAAAACAGAATAGAGACTATAAAAATTGAAAGAAATTTAATCAGAAAGAAATAATCTGAAAAATTAAATAAAGCAAAAACACAGTAAGATTTTGACCTTCATGTTACATTTTATATCATATTTATCCGAAGGGTGCGTTCCTGTCCTAGCATCAGATACGATACTCTTAGACATGTACATTTATTCATATTAAACTAGTGGAGAATAAAGATAAGTTTACGAGTAGTTACATCTTACGTTAACTTTGTATGGAACAGAAAACAACCCAGATTGGAATACGCTAGGAAAATCTGAATTTTCGTAGGATCAAATGTAGAAATCTAGATATCTGGAAAGATAGCTCTGAGCCGTTTTGTTGAACACGGAAGAATCTAACTTATGTGTATTTTCATTATAGTTAATGATGTTATAAATTAACAGCTTTTCACGTCATGCTCTATACAGAACATATTCTCGGAGTTATAAGATTACCCATTTCGAAGTCCTCTCTATAGTAAGTTATTAACAATAATATCTTATGACTCAAGAATTCAGCTATAAGGACACCACCAGACTCCATTGTGCATGCGCTAATTTACAATTGATAGAGCATATTAATAATGTGAAATTTACGATTGTAATATTCAGCCAAGACATAGATACATTCGCATAGTGTCGCTGCATTGCGTAGAACTGCTTCAAATACAATAAGCACTCTAGATCGAATGTTAAGCATTATACTGATTCAATGCGTTACGTGCGAAAAACTACCCAAAGTGAAGCGAACTATTCCGATCCAAACATAGCTGACGAGGATTGGTAATAAAATGTTAACAACAAAACTGATAGGCATAATGCCTACTTGATGTGCATCGTCTTGGTTAGATAGTTAATTTCCGAGTCGATAACCTACTATATTTTACTAGTGGATATTACAAATATTCATAGCATTTGAAAGCTCTTTCGAATGTTTAACACTCCGATGGGTTAGCTACATTCGGACTAACGTGAAATGTCTAGCAAAATACACAAATGACTCATCGTTGCAATTGGCCCAAGAATCTTAAGGAAGATATTGCCGATCCACTCAACAAAAGGACGCTCTTTCATCACATGGCTCTTCTTATTAGCGATACAAAATATAGCTTTCACATTGTTAATCCTCTAGATCATACTCGTGGCTGATATATGAAGAGAATAAACGAGCGTATACAGTAGAGAAGTTCTCCTTTGATACAATGATGATGAGAGTAGAGATGTTACTTATGGCGATAAGTGTAAACATAATCTCCTCTTTCGATTTGTTCACATTCAGAGAAAACCTGTAGTTTTTTTGGTCCGGAAATTCACTCGAGCGATTGCAATTTACAACGTCCTTACCGCGAATGTCCATTTATCGACTTATACCAAGATGAGCGTACTCAATTACTTACACAGGCCCAAGTCACCCAATCAAGGGATTTTCTACTTCTTCCCTCATGTGGCTCCCTGCTTTTAAGTGTTTCCACTTGAATATCGTGAGATTGAGTTAATGCTGATTTGCGATCCAACCTTCCCGAAGTCTCTCATTATATACCAAATTTAGAGAATATATTTTACCTTAGATGGTCTCAAACACTACTACAAACAACTGAGTTTTCTGTTAACACCGTTTACCTAGAGCAATTAAGAATCACCTAAGGAAATAGTCTTCCTCCTACTTTACATCCTACATCTACAACTTGGGAGCAGCCCCATGTGCGACAATCACACCATCCTCAACTGACACAACCATGTGTAATACGCCAACACAATGAGTCAGAAGTAAGAACGCTAATTCAAGCACTGTGGAACTCACCTGAATAATTTCTTCCCATCGCACACAACTCCAGGAATTTCAATAAAAATTACTATATGGAGCCAAAAATCAACCATAACAACAATCAAATAACTTGAGAGAATGATTCAAAATAAGACACTACAAATACATCACCATTAAGATTCTGAGGCAATCAAAGTAGTTCCAGCGAAACACACTAGTAATCCATTAAGCAAATGATACAGAATAATCAATGTCAAATACATATACTAGCCTCCATACTCACGAATAGAAGAAGTAAATACATAAAGAAGGTGTTGAGAGATTGATGACTCACAACATCACAATATTCGAGGCAAGCATCAACAAGAGAGTAAACTCAAAATGCAATCGTGCAAACTAAATTTCACAAATACTAAGCGTCAAAAGAAATCAAGACATAGAGTGTAAATCTGAACCTAGACCCCTCTAAGAAATGTACCTATCCTCCTATTTTGTCCAAGGAAATCCCAGTGTACCTCCTTCATTATATATTACTACTCTACTATTTAATTGCGCAAATTTAATATGTCGACTCTCAAAGAGCTTGAAATACTATGCTTCTTCTACATACTCTCTCTCTTTCCTTCTTTTCTATCGTGTTATTGCGATTGTAATCAATTAACACGAAACAAACACAACTAAACTAATGATAGATTATATAGAGATAAGAAAAAAAATTCAATCATCACGCGAACAAAAAGAGTAAGTACCCAAAAAATATTTTTTTTTTTTATCTTTATTTTAATATTTTCTCCTCCCTGATTACCATTAGAATTACTTGAAAAAATGACAGAAAAATAATAACAACTCCACCAAAAAGACTACTAAAAAAGAGAAAATAAGATATATGTCTATGAAACTGACTCAACATGAATCAAGAGAGTCAATAACTCGGTTTTTGCAAACTTACATAGCTAGAGTGCACTATCTCTTGTCTTTAGTAACTCTTAGAGTATATCAAGAATACTCAAGAAGGAGAGTGAATGAGTATAATCGACTGTGACCAATTTTTATCTGATTTTGCTTTATGAAGCTAAAGTATAGATATAAAAAAACCCGTGGGACTAGAGAATCTCCCTATACGCAAGCGGAAATGTGTCTATAATAAAGCAGAAAAGACACACAGTATTTAACGAGGTTCACCCAACTGCGCTAACGTCTCCTACACCTAAGCATCTTATAATCGAAGCTCTGAAAAACCAAAGAAACTTGCGCACATCTACGGTTCCCTACTCACGGAACCCAGCAACTACACCCAACACTCTAATTGATTGAATGGCACATCGACCTGCACGGTCGTACGTCATACCTTTGTGTTTGAACTCACAAACACTACCCAGCTTTACAACCCCTCTGTTGATAGCACTTACAAGAACAATATTCCCTCGTATGATATTGTTTCTAGAAGCTTAAGTAATCGAGAGAATGTTGTCATGCTCATGTTGTCAGCGTGTATGACTTAATGTTTTGATCACGTAGTGCCATCTGTGTTCTTCTCTCATAGTCTACTCTTTGATTAAGTACCGGTGGAAGAGGATAAATGAATGTTGAAGGTATAGACGGTATATTATATTAGCGTAACCCTATTTCAGTCTTATACTCTATTACTAGCAGAGACCAAGGCGTGTGCAATTATTTTATGGAAAGTATTATCTTGTTCGATTTATCTAAGATTTTGATTCGAACAAGTATTACTCCCAGTTTAAAATATATATATCCATCTATAATTCTAGCCTGCCAAATAATCTTTCAAAATATCTTTTGGAATATTTTAGAAAAAAACCCTTTTCAAACCCACCAACATTCTATTCATAACTAACCTAGTTCCCCAGCTTCGGTTCTTGAGTGTGTTATGATAGTTCCTTCCAAGCTTTGACCTGAAAATTCACAACATATCAACAAAACACTGTAATCACTTATAGTCATGTGTCCCATTTATCACACTACAGACTATTACATTGAAAATCTTAATTAAACTCTAAGTTTACAATTTCTGTCGAACCTCTCATGCAATCTTCCAAGAACCTGAATACTTCCTAATTACTTCAATCTCGAGCACAGTTTCTCTTCGAATATCTTTCGAAAGGATTCACACTTCAAGTCTTGGACTAGATCTATTACAGTCAGCAGATAACAATCGTAACATGCATCAAAAGAATATGACTGTCTTCAGAATAACAGTCATAGGAAACAGCCTCCCGTTGCTGCTTCCGGCAGGTGCGACGCACCAGTGAATAGCTCTTATGTTAAATCAGCTTTCCCTTATAACAAGTTATTTCAAGCATTTCTCATTAAATATTACTGTCTAGGAAACAAGTTTTCTAAACAGCTGGTTCCCAGAACAACAATATTATACTTAATCATCCTGTTTCTGTAATGGTTTTCATCATTAATACTTAAGGAACCAACAAATTCCCCCTTTTTATGAGTGATGACAAACTAATCAATTCCTGTACCAAACAATTATAAACACAAACCTTCAATATGCTCATAGGAGTTGAGCACAACAGCAGACTCAAGACTCAAGGCAAGTTAGCTATGTCTAATGTATCTACAAAGAAAAGACTCAGATAGATAGCAAGTTAGGCATATTCTATCTGATTCACAGCATTACAAAAAAAAAACTCAATGAGATCTAAAATACTGTTCCTAAAAAACATAACTAAAACTTGAGTTCTGCTTTATAACTTCGACACTCTTTCCCCTTTTGATCATTAAAAAATCTCACAAGGTAAAGACATGCTGCACCAAATTGTTAATTTCTCACTCCATACAATGCATTAACACCATTCAAGTATCATGCTGCAAAAATAATCGTTAGAATATAGCATCAATAGCAAAATTTAATAGTCATTACAAGTCAGCAAATTAACCAAAAGCCCTAATCCATCATAAGAAAGAAATGTTCATGGATAGGTGGAATAATACAGGCCAACAGAATCACTTATTATAGAATTCAGAAGAAAATTAGGAGGGAAACAGACAAACAGCATCACCCTCATCCATCATACTTGCTTTCCTCCTCCATCCTCATCATCTGAGCTCAGCATCTCATCATCAATCATCATCATCATCAGACAGTCTTCCTCAAACCTCCCATCATCAGCCGGAGGATCGGCTACATAAGCCTTTTGAGTCTCCGGTTAGTGTCTGGCTTGCGTATATCCTCAATTATCACCCTAGGAGTACCTCGATCCCCGAACCACCAAGCTCCACTTCAACAGCTAGAGCACGAATAAAGGGGAGACCAGCTGAAGTCTTTAGTGAGAGACAAACAGCCTAATACCCAGACCATCTCAGCTTTGAACATCAAACATAAGTAAACAACATGAGTCTCACAACTCCTTCTCCATCTGACCAATCTTAGCAGATTGAACGAGGTTGAAATACCCTGAACCATCTCCATCAGACCTACCACTAAAGTTTTTCTCTTGTCTCCAGGTCTTTGCTTAGCAACAAACTTTGAAAGTATAGGTTCCATCTGCCTTGCCTTTTCGTATGGGAGATGGCTGTAGATCTCCACTGGCTCCTCAAACTTAGACCCCATGTAGACGAACAAACAATATCAATGACCCTTTTAGCTTTAGATAGCCGACTGAATACCCTGTCAAAGTACGAGACTACGACCCACTCAGACGTCAACTCTCTCATACCGTTATCAATACGAGAATGATAGAACCATAGGCGTGAGAATTATGAGATGAGACCATAACAGTTCATGATGTGTCAAGCATCAAGGAGGAAGATTTATACTTAATCTTCCTGTAAATTCAGTTCAGTTTAACTCGTGAGGAACCATCTCCATGCATGCGTCTGTTCCCCTACATGGAACTCGAGGAATAATGCTAACACTTTGCTGTCACACCAAACAAGAGTGCTAGATAACCAGCACATAGTGGTTCTATAGATCCAACAGACTTAATTGAGATTCATACTATCGTTGGACTATTTCGTCCCTCAAATAAAAAATCATACAATATTCTGACCATTCCAGAAGTGTTGCTAAATATAAGTACTCACAAATGAGCATGTTGTCTTTAAGACTTTGAAAATGCATGACGTTTCAAGTATCGTGCACATATCAATAAAGATAAAAGCTTTAGTTAAAATCCTAGGTGAAGTCGTCAGAAATTGTACGGGCGCTGTAGGGGGACTTTTAACCCTGCCAACCCGAGCGGGATTGATTGCCCCCGAGTAATCGCGTATGAAATCTTGGTGATTTCATTCGCTAGAATTGAAATTTTGCCTATTTGAATTTGACGAGTATGCTTAGAGTTGTGTGAATTATACTTGGAATCTCGAGAAGAGGAAGTCACCACCACACTATTTTCGTTAGTTCTAGAACCCATTATTATGGCTTGCCTAGTCATAATGCAAGGCAAAGGACTCCATAGTCTGGTCGTGCACCGAGGTCATGGATTCGAGGATGAGGGTAAGGGCAAAGTACTTCACAACACCCCCCATATATAGCGGCCTTTACTCAATCTTTCGTGTCTTCATTGTCTAAAATCTAACMATGATAATTCGGCGTTAACCCCAAGCATGCAAATTACTAGGCGGGTTAATTAACAAAAATAGATGCAAGTAGGGCTAATKTTTTAGGTGATCACTTTTCTTTAATTTCGTGTTCAAGGTACATAATACAGTCGTCCATTGTTTGTTTTATTAGGCGTGAGAACATMGAATTATAGGTTTTGTTAATAGCATAATAGTGGTTAGGACAAGCATGCAAGCACTCATGCGAGAATTAAAAAGGTTTCTCAAGGTTGTTTTTTGTTAGTSAATTTACTTGTAATTTAACATATYAACCAATCAASCAATCAATCAAAGCCTTATTCCCATAAGTGGAGTTGGCTAAGATGAACCAAAAGTAACTATTCCGAGAAGTCATCCACATAAATTTTCCTCCTCCACTCCCTACTGATCTAACGAGACCTCAGATCATCGCGGTATAATTCAAATTGTATTCAGATCCTTTTTAACTCCTTCCCACCTCAAGTCAATATCGGTCTCTATCTACCGGTCGTTTAAAAATATCCATGATCCCAGCTTTTCCAACTCTTCAACACTTCCAGGTCCCTCTCACCTGAAGGTCGTCCGTCTTACATGCCCATAACCACACACAATATAAATCGAATTTGCCCTACTCTTACTTGCAAATCTGCAACCACACAACTTTGTAATTGCCTCCGTAATTTTTGAATATTTACTAAAATTTTTACGATGTATGTTCATGAAAAACAATCAAGATACTTTTGGGATCTAAGTTTTATTATAAATATAGATTCATGATTTATTAATCATGAAAACGTATTATTTTATTTGAAATCTACGATTTCCATTTAAATTATATCTTATGATAAAAGAATCTATCTTTTCCTCTTCATAGGAGGCAAAATGAATAATAATAAAATAAATAAGATACTTAAAAATTTTAACTAGCTCAATATTAAATCAGTAAGGGTTTCCTTTTTTTTCCCCTATTGTTTTCCATACGCCACTTTTCATTCCTGTAAAGAAAAAACAAAGAGCGTGAGAGAGAGGAAAGGAAGAACCAACGACCGCTCATGTCGGTCTCTCCCCTCTTACCTTGCTTTCTTGGTTTCCTCTTTGTTAATTCATTGTTTTATATTTTGATTGAATATTTGACATTTTAAGATCAAAAATTGTTATACGGGGATAGATGTTTTGAGTATGGTTTTCTTATGTAATTTGCTAATTATTTTTAAGTTGTACTTGATATTTCAATGGCAAATTCAGATTTATTTAATATGAAATTGGGTTTTTCATATATTGTTGTCCATGTCTTGAGTATAACGATTATTATATTATTTTTCTACTTTTCAATAATTTAACAAACATTTTACGGCGAGTGATCTTACGTACTAACATTAAACCTTGTGTAAAATATCTGATTTTCTAAGCACACGTGGGGTTTACTATTGTTTTCTAAAAAAAATCGTTTTTCAAATTGACAGTTTTCGGGTTGCAGATTCGATTATTTTCGAAGTTTTTCATAATTTTTATGTACATCAAGGGAATTTGTACTAAATTTGTATGAATATTCTATATACAGGTATACAGACTTTGTTTAAATTTTTTAGAATTTTAAAGGCTGATTTTACTTGTATTAAATAAGCTAGGAATTTCGCTTTGAAACTGTTCTGTTTTGCCGGGTTACTCGACTCTGTATTCGATATTTATTAATTTTTTATTATCAATAATTTAACGAAAATTTGTGTGGATTTTGCTATTACTTTGTTTTTGACGAGAGGAAAAGGGGACAAATCAACCCCACCAATTTCAAAACTTGACACATGTCACAGTGGAAATGTAGAAGAACATTACGAACACTTAAATAAAAGGACCTAACCAGCCAGTGGATTTTCTATATACAATAATAGAGCCTTCGTGTGAAATTTTCAAAAATGTTTTCGTGGAGTATTGTATTTTAATAAAATTATTTACATCAGAATGACAATTTTTCGATTACAAATATTGTATTGTTTTAAAATTTCAAATATATTTCGCACGAAAATATAAGTTTTTATGATATTTTTAGAGTTATTAAACATATTCATGTGGATTTTAACCATTTAAAGTATGGCTTTAAAAGTTTTTAAAGAAATAAATGAATGGTTTATCGTATATAAGCGTTGAAGGTAATACTTTTAAAACTGTTCGAGGTTGATTTCTAAAGTTTTAATGGGGTTTCAAAGGAATATGTATTTTCTGTAATTTTGTGTTAGGAATCAATAATTATTGATTTTTTAATTTGGTTTATTGATAGGAGGAATTCTCCATTGAGTTTTGTTGAAGTGGAAAATAAATAGCTGGATTGTAATTCTTTCAAGGTACGGTACTATCTTGCGGAATCCTTGATCTTTATGTATGCTGTTGAGGATGTTGATTCAACTTAGAGGCATGAATATGAAAACGCTTATGGAACTATTTGATAGAGTCACGGATAAATTATTTATTTGTACCATTGTCTATATTTGTGAATTGAGGAATAAATGTGAAATTGGTTTCCTCTTGAGGATTGATATTGAAGATTGTTATTAGTCATTTGGTCTTTAATAAACTAGTTTGGTCTATTGGTTGAATTAAGTGCAAATCAAGTATAACTTGGTCCATAAGGTTATTTATAAATACAAAGGATGAATTAAGATGGGTTCAAGTGTACTTACTTTATGAGGTGATTTTATTACTCGTTCATGACTTGATGTATGAATTGGGTACAGGGAAGTATTCAAGACTGAATGATGAGGTTAGTTGGCTGTGTCCAACAAGTTTTTTAATTAAAGGAAATGTTGTGTTAAAAAATAATTGGTATATGTTTCATGGTCTTGTTTGGAAATTGATAAATAATTAACAGTTAAATAATAAAATATGAATGAGCAATAAAACTCTGGATTTTTTGCACATCTAGAGTATTGACAATCAGGGGTTGGGTGTTGCGATTTTATTCGCTTCCTTCCGAGGACGGTTTAATCAACGTCGTCTCTTCACTTATTTTATAACGATTTTATCCAAATTGGTGTTAGTTTGAGATCTCATCTAAACTATGGTAAGGAGTCGCGCCCATTCGCCAATGTGGTTTATTGACACTTTTTGATGCCTTTCGACGGGGAGGCTATGGGAGACTGAACTGTGGCACTTGTGTGTCTGGTTTGAATTGTGGCACCTAGTGTGTCTTGTGAATTATGGCACCTTGTGTGTCTGGGATTGGACAACTATTGTTTATTGCTTAAATTATAACAAATGTAATAACTATATTGAGTCCTGTATTAGAGTCGAGTAAACTATTCTTGCAGGTACGAATTTATTTAACAGGAGCGATTGATGAAGTTTGGATAGAGATGTTTGGGGAAGATGTATATGATTTTGTGATTGGGACTGAGTAGTTATTTTGGATCTTTGGGTGGTATAAAATGTTGTTGAGTGGTTGTGAACACCACCGTTGGGTTTTTCATTTATTTCTTAGCAGGTGTCATAACTTGGTATGTTCATATTTTAAGGGAGATGTTGTCCATTTGTTTTCTTGTTCGTTAGTTCATTGTACTTAGCTTTGCTGATTGCATGTGTTTTTGTGTATTATGTGTCGTCCACATTTTCCTTCTTCTGGTGGAACCTGTGATGATCCTTATTTATTTGGAAATTATGGGGAGCAGACTTTTCACAAGATTGATGCAAATTGTTAATGGCTTACATGTGCATTTGCAACGTTGGTTTTATGGGAGTGTTCGAGTGTTATATTCTTTGAAACTGTTGTTTAATGTTCCGTCCGAAAATTTTAGTATTTTATTAATTGGATAAAATGGTTTTCAAGTTTTCGTTAGTTTGCCAAATATAATCCTTAGTTTTGTTTAAAAGGGCCAAAGCTGGTTACCAAGTTGTACTGTTATAATTCTTTTGATGGTTTTCCTAAAAGTTGGGTTTAGTTTAGTCATTTTCCGCTGTAATATTTAAATAAGATCGCCGAAACGTTTTCACACGTGCGATAACGATACATGTCAAGTAGTTGTCGGTATCTTCATATAATATATATCAGGTTTCACAGGGATAAAGGATAGAGAATTATTGGGGTGTTACAAAGTTTCCCACGGATAACTTCATTTCTGTTTCTATCGCAGAGATATACCCACACATCCATTCTCAACCTCCGCATCTCAATGACCCCTACCTTTTGACATACCCTTTCTTAGAGGCCAAACATTCTGCTCCATAGAGCAATACCGGTCAAATAGCAGTCCTATAGAATTTTCCCTTTAACCATAGAGGGATGCTTCAATCACATCAACACTCCGTGAGCCGCTCTCATTTAAGCCACCCTGACTTAATCTCTGAGCTACACCTTGGTCAATATCGCCATTCTTTTGGGTGTTGACCCAAAATACTTAAAGGATTCACTCATTAGCAAGATCGTTCCATCTAACCTCACCGCTCCATCATTTTGTCCCCCATTGTGACCAAAAACGACATTCCAAATACTCTATTTTTGCTCCAACTTATCCTAAATCCTTCCTCGAGATTCCAACTTTTGTCTCCATTGCTCTAACTATGCAATATACCCCAGCTTTAGTTTCATCCACTAAAACAATATCATCCACAAATAGCATACACCATGGTACCAGATCTTGGATTGGCCTCGTTACTTCATTTATAACCAATGCAAAAAAGGAAAGGGCTCAATGCCGATCCTTGATGAAAACTAATTTTTATAGGGAAGTCCTTTGTTAATCCATCACAAGGCCTCACCTTTTTTGACACATCCCGATACATGTCCTTAACCACATAAATATACCTTAGGGGAATACCTTTTTTCAACATTGCCCACYAAAGTACATATCTTGGTACTTTGTCATAAGCCTTTTCTAGATATATGAAAACCATATGGAGGTCCTTCTTTTGTTATATTGATCTTTCAATAAAGATTTTTCTTTGATCAATTGATTCATAATATCAACATGTTCTTTACTCACATTTAGCTTTTATAAAGCGATGGTTGYTGTATCAATTACCTCAAATGGTAGCAAATTATTATTTACTATTCTCTGCCAGGCTTGCTCCATATTTTTCTGGATATTCTCTTCTTAAGGAATCTGCATAATTGTTAATACCTTTGATCCTGCATATTTCAAATTCATAATGAGCAAAAAATGTTTGCCATCTATGAAGCCTTTTATAATGAGGTGTATAAGGCAATTTATTAAATATAAAAGCCTTGACCTGTGTATTGTCTATATAAACCTTTATTGTTTTTCCAAGTATATATAAGGTAAATTTTTCAAAAGCATTTTTAATATCATAATTTACTTCGGCATTCTTAGAGGTTCCTTAAGCAAATGAACAAATTTCTCCTTTATCAGTTAACAAAACTGCTCCCCAAGCAATGTCGGACGCATCTGTAAATATAGCTAAACTATCATCATTTCCCAAGAGTTTTAATTTAGGCAAATTCTGCAAATGTTCCTTAATTTTCTGAATTTCTCGAATATGTTCATGTTCACAAATGAACTTCATATTTTTCTCTAATATTTGTTGTAAAGGCTTTCGCAATATRGCAACATTCTTTGAGAATTTACTTCCATAATTAACACATCCAAGAAGTCGTTGTAATTATTTCTTATCAGTTATTTCATCAGGAAATGAGTCTAATTTTTCTARAAAGTGAGGTTGCATTCTTATACCATAATTATCTATTATGACTTCCAAGAATTCAATCTCATTATTTTATATTTTAGCCTTCTTCTTAGAAAGAACTAGACCATGTTCATAAGCAATTTCCGCAGATTGCATAAAATGTTATTTATGTTCTTTCTTTGGTTTAGAGAAAACTAAAATATCATCAATATATACAAGCTATCAAATCTGTATAAATTGACCACAGATCTTATCAATAGGCCTTTGAAATATTTTGTGGTGCATTCTTTAATCCCATAACATTGCAGTCAATTCTAATGTCAATGAGGAGTGCTGAAGGCCGTATAAAAGTATTGATTTCTCCTTAAGCTTGATTTTTCCATAATTCCTGGTTTACAATCCAAACTTAGAAAAGAATTTAGCACCTGAGTCACTAGTGGAAAAATCACCATAAGTACTCTCTATGTGTAACCATTATACTCATTGTTGGTACCAATTACTTTTTTTGTAACCAACATTTGACAAAGTTGGTTACATATAGGTACTATTTGTAACCATCACGTAATGTTTGGTTACAAATAAACTTTTAAGTAACTATCTAAAGATTGTGAGTTACAAATAATTTGTTTTAGATTAAGTAAACCTATTATATGTAACCAATATTATTATGTTGGTTACCAAAAGTATTAGTCAAAATATATCACAATTCCAAACCTCACGTCGGCCTACTTCTACTCACATTTTTCAATTTGGCGCTTGTACAATTTTCTCCAATTCAATCTCCCTCCATTCTCTTCCTCACGACTACTACCCCCTCTCTCAATTTTCAGTCAAAATATTTCAGTCATCTCCATCCTCATTGCAAGTTTCTCCCTAGCTCAAGTCATCTCGCGGCTCTCTCGCTCTACTCGATCATGCGTTCCCTCATTTTACCGCACTCATTGTAAGGTTCGTCTCCTCTATCTCTTCACCCTAATTAAGTTCCAATTTAAAGATTTTTGTTCAAATTATGATTTAGTAAGGTTTAGGGTTTCGAATTTGTTGTTGAATTACGATTTAGTATTGTTTAGGTTTTAAATTTTTGTTGGAAACAAAAATTTGAACGAATTTAGGGTTTAATAAAGTTGGTTTACTGTTATATAAAGTCATTGTATGTTGATAAAGATGGTTGATATTATTCTTATGTTGTTCGAATTAGGGTCTCAATTTATGTTCTTGTTTAAATTCGTTCAATTTTTAGGGGTTTTTTCTCGAATTTGGGGCTTGTTTCGTTCAATTTTTTGTCCAATGTTTAGGCTTGATTAGTGCAAAATTTGTTGAGCTTTACTGTGCTTGGTTTAGTTTCAAATTCATCTATGTTAATTGTTCAAAATATGTTATGTTGTTATTCAATTTTTTTTAAGGAAAAAATTGTCAATAACTATCCACTTTTTTCATTTTTGAAAACACACTCAGATTGTTTTTATTGAAAACAACTACCCTATTTTAATTTTTTTTTGCGAATCACTACCTCTCAGATTTTGGCCACTCAACCCCTTATTAACCACCCAAACCACCCCAACGTGGCATCCCAATTGCAAAATCACCTAACTTGTGTGTTCCTACCTCTAAAACCACCCAACACCACCAAACAACTCAACCACCCAAACCTCGTCACACTTAGTTTTTAGTCTTTTCTCATCTACCCATTTGTATTTTGGACATGGTTTCTTCATAAAGTTGTAGATCTCGGAAAAATACATGAAATAGGCTCAAGAATCACGTGATTTGGAGTTGTTTTCAAGTAGTTATCATTCTGCAAGTTTCAAATTCTAAAAGTGTGGTAGTGATTCGCAACAAACATAAAAAGTGGGTAGTTGTTTATAAAAAAATAATAATCTGGGTAGTTGTTTCAAAGTGACAAAAAAGTGGGTAGTTTGTTGACAATTTTTCCTTTTTTTAATTTTAAATTTTTATTTTTTTGATTTTTGCAGTTTTGTGGCGATTTAGGGGCTGCGATTTGGATCTGTACTTGAATCACCTTCTTAGAGTGACAAAGTATACTGGTAAAGTATTAAATTGACTCTATTTTTACATTATGAACTTTTCATGTATTAAATTACTAACTGTATTTGTCTGAGAATTAGAGTACACAACTTCTGGGATTCCTTAAATTGATAGCAAAAAAGTAAGCTTACACTAACACAATGATCAGAGAGTTGTGTGTTTTTAGGATGTTCATATCTGCTATTAGTTGCTGCAGATGAATGCTATACTTCTCCTTTTGAAGTGTTTGTACTATTTTGTTCTACTCTGTTTAGGAGGTTTATTATTTTTAAAGGTGAGTATCTTAACTTTTAATTGAAATTAGAATATTTGACTACTTAGGCAGTAGAAATGCGAATAATCAATGTCTTTTATAGGTTCGCGGTGGAGCTAAAGCTCGGAAGGGATTCAAGGCTGTTGGTATTTACGATGGATTGAGGGCCCAAGGGGAAAATCTAACCTTGCTCTAGTCACTTGTGATGTAGATGCTATATCTCAGGGTTGCTTTTCTTCTTATGAGTCTTACAATCAATCTCATACTCCTTATCGTTTGGAATTTCTACACTTTTATTAGAGTTTTCCCATTCTTCATTGAAAAAAAGGACAAATTCATACTTTTATAGGCCTGATTCATACTTTCTTGCATAAATAGCATTACATCTCAGTGTTTGTAAGGGTATCTAGTTTTTAGTTAAATCAAATGTGTGCATTAGGTCATCATGATTCATAACTATCATTTAAGTGAATATAGTATAAGGATGAATGTTCTGTGGGAGCCTCAGAGGATGCATTGTATGTTATATTGCTTCGAGTTGTTACAACAATGTGGTTTCTGGCAGCACCAATTATATTGCAAGAAAAGCTTTAGAGGCATCGTAGATGGTATGGAACTTATACTTCACTCTTTGCAGCTGTCTCTTAACTAGTTAACTTATAATCCCTTAACCATTTGAAGAATGATCTTCCCTTGTATGTCTTTAAGTGTGGTCAGTTGTTGACTTGTAGATGCAATGTTTTTTGGATTCAATGCTTGTGTCATACTTGCATTGTCTTATCTGGAATTAAGTTTCATGCAGTAGTATCTTTAAATAGCTTTCAATATCAATTGAATTTTCGACAATTAAGTATGTCTCATTTAATGTGCTCCAACTGCCCCTTTTTTTAAGTCCATCAATCTGCCATATTTACATTCCTCACTTTTTACCCTTCTCAGGCACTTGTAGTACTCATAAATGTCGGTCAAGCAAATAATGCAGCCATAGTAAACATTACATACACTACTATTTTCACTTTCTTTGGATGATTGTCGGTGCATTTTGACACTATCAGTTGTGGCTTTTATTGGCTAAATCACTCAAAGATGTTTTCTAAATAAAATTAGGGCTTCGCARCCAAATTATTATTATTTTGGATTTTTGGTTGCTTTGTTAGAGTTTTCTTTTCTCCTTGGTCGTATTAAAATATTAGCAGTAAACTGCATCATGATGGGTTACTAATAATTGGGAATTATTTGCATTCTCATTAAGGTTWAAAATAAACAAAGCCATTATTTGCAGATAAAAAAGCGTAGGAAATTTGTTGAACAGTGTGTACATGGTCACATGGATTTTTCGGCTATACCAGTTTAAAGGAGTGAACTGGTTATCATTTCTTTGGCTTTGTTCAAACTAAATTTTAGACATCTTTACTTGACATTCTATTGTACCTGCAGGGATCTCTCTTTCAATCAGGGCCTTCGTGGCTCTTAAACTCCAAGACTAGGAGATCTACACAAACTCAATGTTCTGTAAGATATGTCTTGACCTCAATTTTTCATTACTTTGTTTCTTTAATTTTCTCTTATAGCAGTCAATCTTCATATACTTTTACCGGTCATTAATGATTATTTTCGTAAATCTAGTTTCTGTAAGTATTTTCGTAAATCTATTTTTTGCATGCACGAATACTAGTTTAGTTTTCATTCTCATTAAGGTTAAGTGGATCTAGTAATTGCTACAGAAACTCAATCGCGGAAAATTGGCATTATGATGGGTCTTTTAGTATGTATCTAATTGCTTTCTAGTATTTTCCTTTCACTAATTAGGAATTTTCCATGTGTCAAAAATATAGGCAAAAACCAAGTTATTAATTAATTGAAAGATTAAAAAAAGATTTTGTCATTTTGAACACCATCTTTTCAACATGAATTCAGATTGTATTGTGTCCAAGCATGAAAGTGTGTAGTTTGGCATTTTGTTCTGTTACATTATGTTATGTTTTAGTAAATTTAAGTGAGAATAAATGTGTTAGGTTTAGGTTGTATGGCATTCTTGAAGTAGCATAGAAGTATGTAGACAAAGTCATCAATCGTATTCTGTATATAGAAGGTCGGTTATTTAAGATAGTACTATGTATTCTATAATCCAAATTCTTAATCTAACTTACATTTTACTAACCTATTTTAATYTTAGTCTCTTAATTTTATTTGGTATGCTTTTAGAAGGCATGTGAATATGCATTGCTCTTGTATTTTGCTGCTAGTGTTGCTGGTGTGCAAGCAGATCAGATCACTGGAGTTGTTGATGTGTCCATGCTCGCTACAAGTTGGTTACTGCCTTTTGTTCTTCCGTATTACCGTCAACTTGCATGGTATTCAAGTCCTCCTGCGTTGCTGCTGTTGTTTTCCAAGTTATTGCTCCTATAGCCGCTTTCGGTACTTGAGTTGTTGTAGCCGCCGTCGATACCCGAGCTGCTGTTGTTGTTCAACTCGGAGGTGCTGTTGCTGCTACTGTCCAAGCCTCTGTTGCTGTTGTTTTAGTATTCTAGATTTCTAGTTGTTAGGGACTAAAGAGAAAAACGATTGGACTAGTGTTATAGAGAATAAGCATGAATGATGTGTTATTGTAATTGGTAGAATTTCTCAATGTAAAATAATATTTAAATTAATAATTTAAATTGCAAATTTTCTAATTAATTTTTTATAATTTTTCTGGTAGTATTTGTAACCAACATTTCAAATGAAGGTTACAATTTCTAGTTATATGTAACCAACAATGCTGCTGTTAGTTACAAATACTCTCATATTTGTAACCAACATTTTAAATTTAATTAAAATCAGTACTATTGTAATAACCATCATTTTTATATGTCAGTACAAATAAACACATTATATGTAACCAACATTATGTTGGTTACAAATAAATTGATTTTAGGTAACTGCCACAGAGGTAACCATCGATGTTAGTTACCTAAAGCCTAAAAATGATGGTTACCTAAGACGATTTTTCACTAGTGAGTCTGATGTATAAGGAGTCCTTATTATTAATAAATTATCCATCAAAAGAGGTAACATCGTTTAAGTTTTTGTAATTAATAAAACTTCTTGGTTTTCCAGGCATTTGTTCATCATGGTTTCTTACCATAAATCCTCGGCTAGAAGTGACTATTAGATGTCTAATTAATCCTAGCTTAATTTATTCTTGAAGTTGGACTTTAAATTCATCTTGATCTTATTTAGAATAACTCATTAGTTGACATCTAATAGGTTACCTATGATTTGATATTCTGAAAATACATTAATAACTTCATATTCACAAACTTTATCCCATTGGCTAAAAGGATATTGAGAGAATGTTTGTTTAATAAATTATGTTGTGATGGCTAGAGGAAGTTCAATTCAGTAGTATAAACTTGAAAATTAAATTTGTCATAGCCTTCAGTATATTAAGCAAAGTTTGAAAAGGAAAAAATAATTACTATCACACGCTTTGGATGAAAACTTTGCGGACCAATACGAGTTTATTGATACTCCTAAAAACTTGTACTGATGTTCCACATAGAGTAGTTTAGTATACTCGTTTGGGTAGAATTAGGAATGATTTCATTAGCCCTATGATATCCATTCCTATTAATATATCTAATCCAAATGATTATAACAAGAAGATTTAATTGTTATAAGAATTTTGTTTGAATTTTCTATATCAATACTTGGTGTTCTTCCAAAGGCAATCTTTGTTTTCTAACATAATAATGAGAACTTTGATAGCCACTCATTATTTGTACTTTCTTTCATTACCCTTTTCTATTAATCTTCTGGATACAATATCTAGATACACAATTTACATTTCCACCTCTATCTAACAGAGCTATCAAATTAGCATCTTCATAGTCTTTATAACATAAGGTACACTTTACCGTTAGGATTGTTGTTCCCATTAGGATTCGTCTCTAATTAAGTCGTATTCTTTAATCTCTAATCTATTTGGAAAATGGTACTTAATTTTCGGTAATCCATTGGTTTCCTAGGATTAATTTATGAGAACCATCTAGCTCAAGAAAACATATAATGTAATTTCTTGTCAAAAATACATGAAATCTATGTCTATTATAACCTGCAGGGTACACTTAATTTTATTACCAAAATAATTAGCGTATATAATAGGTTGAATTAGTTGATTCCATTTTTCATTTTTATGGAGCATGCAAATTCCATTTTAATACGGTTATTGCAAGATACCTCCTGTAAGTGGTCTTTATGGTTTCCTTCGATTACAACTTGCATTCGAATATTGTTGTTGATGATTGCTCTAATTGTCCTTCATATCTCCTACCAATTGGCTAGATGATCCAACTTCTATCATGGAACTACTTTTCAGCGTTAATATATTCCTTTTTATCAAAAATTCTTTATTAGAAGAAATAGATCTTCATCTTGGATCTTTATATTTTAATTGAAAGTTTGCTGGGAAATTCCTAGAGATCATTCTGGTTTCTTTATTGTGTTTCTCGCTTTCTTGAATATTTCATTAATCTGAATAGTATCTTAACTAGCAAAAYTAAATGAGTAGCAACTATTAGATAAGAAAAATGAAACACAATATACCAGATTATAAGGATAATAGTCTTACTTCTTGTGAAAATAGATCTTTACGACGAAAGTCACAATCAGCTACTATCAATTATTTTCCAGAATCTTTGAGACTTATATGAAATTTTTGGTGAATGCTCATCTGCAATTGTTTGAAATATAGGATTCCTAGAATTATTTCTAGTATTCCATCCTCTACATCTCTAAATCGTCCATCTCGTATAGATAGTAATACATGTGAATCAATTGTTTTTCGGAAAATTAGCCTTAATAGCTAATTTAATGGTACCAAAGTGAATGTATTGCATGTTTTCCGAATACCTACATTTCTTTAGTGTTTTCTTATTTGTTCGCTATCCATTATCTTCATAAGTATCTTTTCGATAGAACTTTTGAGAGAATTGGTTCTTCTAACATATACATCTCATATTGAACATAATTATTTCTTTTAAAAATTCTATATAAAAATGATTGTTCAAAACCATCAGTATTTGATAGTTTTAAAGTCATTTTCTATAATTTTCTTGTTTGTTCTTCTGAAAGAAGAGTAGGTAGCGAAAACTTATTTTCCTCAGTTTTCTCTATATAATCCTCTTCCTTAYTTTCATTAGAAGCCGTTGTTCTTTTTCATCAAGATAAAATTCATATATAGTTTMTGTATCACTAAAAAGATCACTTTCACAATCTAATTCTTGTGGATCCAATTGTCAATACTTCCGAAAGTCTTGAACCTAATTAAAAGTAACCGTTTTCTTGGGACACTCATTTTCAAAATGTCCTAACTGATTACAGTTCCAACATCTACAATTCTTCTTATCATACTTTCTCTTTCTATGGCTTTTATTGGGATTATAAATCGTCTAAATGGCATATAGGTCTTTTTAGGTTGGTTTTTCTTTTGCTTACCCTTAAATTTATTCCATTTCATTATCCTTTTCTTACTCTTTCTATAACTTATTAAGTCCCCTAGTTTAAGTTTTGTTTGATGAAAAACCACATTGAACAACTTGATTGCATGCATGTTTCTGTTTGCATGTGTAGGTGTCAAAGTGTGAAAGTTCAATGAATGAAAGATGAAGCTTGTGAAGCCAAGTCTTGAAGATTGCATGAAGACCAGAGATTATTTTGTAATACATTTTGGTCTCATAGGCAATGTAAGTAGTATAAGGGTTTTTGATGCACTATAATGGTTGAATTACATGAGAGATGAATTACTTGTGGATGACAAGGAACCTCGGTTACTTGTCCTACACAAATACAAATAGACATGGTTGACTGATATAGTCTTGGAACAGATTTGGACCAATCCTCTAGTGTTTATTTCGCGCATTCATATTTTTGGAAAGTTTTCTTTCCACGCAAAATTAAATTTCAAATTAAAACGAATGCATGAATCGTATGCAAGTAAAGATCCTTAAATATAGCAAGAGAATAGATAATATTATACTGATTTTATTTTATCACAAATAAAATCAATGAATATATTTTCCTTAGTTTAAAATCATTTGACCCAATGATATTATTCTTATCTCTAGTATAAGGCTTATTTAAGGATCACTGCATGTATACAAACATTAGAGATTTTGCGCACAAAATTCAAAATATGAAAAAGCAAGAGCATTCTCTCTCGTGTAAGAAAACCTAGCATAAAACCCTAATACAACATAGTGCTAAATTGACTCTTTTTAAGCACTTTAAGGTGTTTGTTATTAAGAGAAAACTTGTTGTAGTTGATCATTCTGTGAGTTCAGTTTGCTAGGGAAGTCAATCGGGGATTCCTTTCATTTGAAATAATAGGTGGTAGTTCGATTGAACATCCATAWGTGGATGTTTGGGAATCTTCTTATGTGTACTTGCATAGAACAATTGAGTATAATCTTTTTTTTCTTCTGAGTGGATTTATAAAAGGAGGGCATAAGAGGAGGATGTAGACTTTTTAGAAGTCGAACATCATTAAATCCTCTTGTTGATTATAGTTTTTATTTCCGCTGCCTGAGAACTATTTCCTACTATTTTAATAATTCGATTAAAAATTTACAAACACTTGCTAACACAATTCACCCCCCCTCTTGAGTGAAACTTCCAGTTTTAATTGGTATCATGGCCTAACTTCTTGAAGGGTAACACCTAGAGAAGGAATACAAATGACACTCAAGACATGACAAAGGGATTGGTGATTCAAAGGTTCGTTGCCTAAAGTTCAATGGAACAAATTATCCTTGGTGGAGATTTGCATGAAGAATCTGGTCAATGGGAATGACTAAGAGTGTTGGGATGATTATCAAAGATGGACCAAGCGGGTGCAAAGCTGATGGGTCAGAAAGAGAGTGAGTACTCAAGTTCAGATCTGAAAATGCTGAAAAGAATGCAAAGACCATGTCTTACTCAAAATATTACTGAAATGAGATAAGTCGTACCTACTTGCTCTACTGCAAAGTGACAGGCCCGTATCTGGGCCAGGGCAGCTGGGCCGTCGCCCAGGGCCCCATTTCAAAGACTTGAAATTAAATGGGTTGTGTCATTTAGCTTCAACTATTTTTTTAAAAAAAGAATGAAAGTTAGTACTAGTCTACTACTACTCTTCCGTGTTCCGTCATTTGCGTGTAGTTGGTAAAAAGCTAATTGAGTCTCTCTATCATCCACTCACTCCTTCTTTTTTTTTTTTGTTTGAATATCAATTAATGAATAACCAAAATCAATATATCATCTCTCTCTATGACCTTATTATTGTACCCGTACGTTATTATTCAAACTTTGATTTCCAAGATTATATTTCATTCTTTTGTAAATTTACCAAAAAAATTATACTCCCTTATTTTAAGCCTTTTTTTTCTAATTCTCTGCAACTTCAAACGACTAATTTTCCCAAAATTCTGTAATTAAGTAATACTTACGGTTGAAATTGATTGAAAATGTTTACAAAAATCTTCTAACCTTATATAATGTTTTTGTTTAATTTTTACATCCATCATCATATATCATCAATTAATTATTACATGTCCATTGGAATGTCGAGCTCAAATCTTACAAAAAAAAATTCACAGAGGAAAAGTTTCAAGGTAAGATTTTGTCAATTTTGATATTATCTTTAATTTGTATTAAATTTTAATTGTTAAGTTGAGTATTAAATTATTGCTCTAAATTTTAATTATAATTGACACTGATATTTATATAATCATAGATTTAACCTTGTTTAAGTGTTTTTAATTTGATATTACTTATTTTGTATTAATTTTAATTTTTTTAAGTTTTTTTTTGACGAGAAAGTGGAGCCAAATTTTATTAAACATCAAACAGCAAATCGAAGCTTACAAATTCTGCAAATTTTGAGGGGATATCCTCAGCAACATACCGAAAATCATCAAAGAGAAGCTAAGTTTTGCTAAGTGATGAGCCACCCTATTCCCCCCCCATCTATTATGCTTGAAACATAGATAGTGAAAACGAGGGATCAAGAGTTTTTATATCCTGAACCACTCGATCAAAGTTCGAAAGCAGTAGTAACTCAGACGTTACAAGAGACAAAGCTGGAGGAATACGATTCGAATACAATACGTTTGAAAGCCAGCTTCCAAACAACTTGAGAAGCTTCCCTAGCAGCAAGGCTTCACCAACCACCACATCATAGGTCTGGCTTTGCTAGTCACATAGCCAAAAGCACATCCTCCTTCAAATCACTGATTATGACACTGATTATAATTGACACTGATATTTATACATAGATTTAACCTTGTTTAAGTTGTTTTAAATCGTTAACTGATTAGTATTTAATTATAATGTTGTTTTGTGTTGCTGTGATTTTTATAAATAATTGTGGTGTTACTGTGAATCTGTGAAACTGATTTCTTATAAATACTTTTTGATTGTTGCTGTGAATATGAATTTTTGATAGGCGTTGTGCTCAGGAGTCAGAGACGACATTACAGTGCTTCTGAATCAGGTGCATCATTCTATACTTTTTTGTTTCTCTATTTTATTATAACAATGTTGCCGTGTAATATGTATTCTGGTAGTGAAAAGAGAATTGAAAGAAAAGAAAATAAATGAAGACTTATTAATCCACAAAAAGGTCTATACATAAAATTTTTCACAAACGAGTAGAAGAGTCTTCTGATGGAATGGGCTTGGAAACAGAATTGAATGAGAATGAGAATGAAAATTTGGATGATGCCAATTTGAATCATACCACTTTGAATGATGATGCCAATTTGAATGATGACACTGTTGGTAATGATAAATTAAATGATGACCATAATATGAATGTTGGTGTAGATAATGAACATTTTATCCCTCCTATAGATATTTATGATCCTAAAAATTGGGGTTCACTTGATGCTAATATAASAGACATTTTGATTGAGAAGGGACCACCCGAGAGGGATTTTAATCTCACATTTCCTAAAGATTGTTATGGAAGACATTTTCCATATACTTATTTCTCTAGAAAGTTGCCTAATGGGGAGACTTAAGATAGAAAATGGTTGATTTATTCCAAAGATGTTGATAAAGTATATTGTTTTTGTTGCTAGTTGTTTTCTGTTCAAAATAGTAAAAATTTTCTTGCTAATGATGGAGTGAATGATTGGAAGCATTTGAGTTAAAAACTCAAACAACATGAGACTTCTGTTGAACATTTGACTAACATGAATACTTGGAATGAAGCAACTGCAAGTGTAAGATTAAAGAAAAATAAAGGCACATTGATAAAACTATGCAAGAAGGCATTTCAAATGAAAAGGAACATTGGAGACAAGTGTTAAAACAGATAGTATTGGTTGTTAAATATCTTGCTAAGCAAAATCTTGCATTTCGTGGATCTAATGGAAAACTTTATGAGGATAGMAATGACAATTTTTTGGCCTTGATTGAAATGATAGCTGAATTAGACTTAACAATGCAAGATCATGTTCGACGTATTAAAAATCAAGATATTCACTATCACGACTTTGGTCCTCAAATTCAAAATGAGTTGATTTCTCTTTTGGCTCATTGTGTTAGAACTTCTATATTAAGAATCATTAAGGAGGCAAAATATTTTTCTATAATTCTTGATTGTACCCCTGAAGTGAGTCACCAAGAGCAAATGACTTTGATAGTACGATGTGTTAACATGTCAAATGATTAGATTAAAATAAAAGAGTTTTTTTTAGAATTCTTAAAAGTAGATGATACATCTGGATTGGGACTTTTTAATGAATTGTTAGATGGATGCAAGTCTCTTGATTTAGATTTTAATGATGTGAGGGGTCAAGGTTATGATAATGGTTCTAATATGAAAGGAAAACACCAAGGGGTTCAAAAGAGATTACTTGAAATAAATTCAAGGGCTTTATATATGCCATGTGCTTGTCTTAGTCTTAATCTTACTCTATTTGATATGGCTCATTTTTGTGTTAAAGCTATTTCTTTTTTTGGAATTGTGCAACGCATATACAAATTATTTTCTAGTTCCACTAAGAGATGGAGTTTTTTGGTTGAAAATGTTCCGAACCTAAGAGTGAAATCTTTGTGTAATACTCGGTGGGATAGTCGACTCAAAAGTGTAAGAGCTATTAGATTTCAAGCACCTCAAATACGTTTAGCTTTGGCAAATTTGTATGATACTTGTGGTGATGNAAGAGTTTTTTTTAGAATTCTTAAAAGTAGATGATACATCTGGATTGGGACTTTTTAATGAATTGTTAGATGGATGCAAGTCTCTTGATTTAGATTTTAATGATGTGAGGGGTCAAGGTTATGATAATGGTTCTAATATGAAAGGAAAACACCAAGGGGTTCAAAAGAGATTACTTGAAATAAATTCAAGGGCTTTATATATGCCATGTGCTTGTCTTAGTCTTAATCTTACTCTATTTGATATGGCTCATTTTTGTGTTAAAGCTATTTCTTTTTTTGGAATTGTGCAACGCATATACAAATTATTTTCTAGTTCCACTAAGAGATGGAGTTTTTTGGTTGAAAATGTTCCGAACCTAAGAGTGAAATCTTTGTGTAATACTCGGTGGGATAGTCGACTCAAAAGTGTAAGAGCTATTAGATTTCAAGCACCTCAAATACGTTTAGCTTTGGCAAATTTGTATGATACTTGTGGTGATGACGCAAAGACAAAAAGTGAAGCTGAAACTTTGGATAAATCTCTTGCGAACTTTGAATTTTTACTTGGCTTGATATTTTGTTTGCTATTAACATTGTGAGTAAGAAGTTTCAATCTAAATCTATGTGCATCGGAGCAACAATGAAAGAAGTGAAAGGTATAATGTCATATTTTGACGACTATAGAAATACAAGCTTTGAATCTAGCATGGATATTGCTAAAGACATTGCATTAGAAATGGGCATTGAGCCAACACTTCCAAGAAAGCGACATAGTTTTAGTAAAAGATAATTTGATGAGAATGATGATGATGTAGAATTTATACAATCTCTAGAGGAGTCTTTCAGAGTAAACTATTTTTTAGTTGTTGTTGATATATGACAATAACTTCATTAAAAAATAGCTTTGATCAATTGGAGGTATTTGATAGTATTTTTGGATTTTTATTTGATGCTGAAAGGCTAAAATCAGTAAGTGATGAMGATTCAAGAAAATCTTGCACTAATTTTWAAAATGCTTTTACTCATAATGATTTGTCGGATGTTGATGCAGATGATCTTTATTCGGAGTTAAAAGTGTTGAGAATGATTTTGTCAGATGAGTCGATGTCAGCATTTTAAATTGATAAGTCGATTAAATACACATTTGATATGTCATATTTTGTTGATATTTGTCATACTTTTCTGCATATTTAACTCTTTCGAACTCTATTTGTTATATATTTTGATATTACTCGTCTCGGGTATGTTAGTGTTATTTTTGTAGGTTTTGGCTAGGATTATTGGAGATGTAAATAGAGATTGTTGGATGGTGATCAAAGAATGGACAATTCCAGGTGTTTATATTGGAGAAAAGCTTCAAAATAATTGCTCWTGATGTTCCTCTGCAATTTGGTTGTGGGAATCACCTAGTTTGCCACAAGTAGGTTGCGGCCACTTGATTTTTGAAGTATTTTGAAGTACATGGCAGCCTACTCCGCACCCTGGTT
>SNQN01008323.1:8266-25464 GCA_008642245.1 Bassia scoparia | reverse complement strand
GCTCAACTCCTATATCAACGTGATCCGGATTATTCCTGTTTACGTGTTTTTGGATGCTTATGTTTCCCTTTATTCCCCTCTTCTACTATTCATAAATTACAAGAAAGGTCAACTCCTTGTGCTTATTTAGGTCCGGCTCCRAATCATCGTGGGTCTAAGTGTTATGACATGTCTAGTGGTAAAATCATAATTAGTCGTCATGTTCGTTTTGTTGAAAACGAGTTTCCTTTCTCCAAACTCCACAAAATGCAAAGTACTTATTATGATATCATGGGTGATGACACTCTTAATCCCCATTTCTTTCCTATATCATGGGTAACCCGGGTGTCTTGAATTACCAATCACCCGCTCAACTCCTATATCATGGGTGATGACACTCTTAATCCCCATTTCTTGAATTACTCAAAACCTAAGGGACTGAACAGGCTGTATGCTAATTGAAACATATTATATAAGCATGAACATAAAACTGAGCAAATGATTTGTTATTCATATTGTTAAGAATCTGATTATCGAGACTTGTCTTTCAATTGCTATACAATGAAAGGTAAGTAGTGTACAGAAATGATTTGTTATTCATAATTATTATGTTTTCAGGCCTCTATTACTGTAGTACTTTTCTAGCTGCTAGTTATTCCAGGATAAACAGATGATTCAATTACTATCTCTAGCCAAAAGCTTGCGTGAAGGAAACTTCATAGTTTCACTCCTTTTCTTTGTGTATTTTACTCTGGTCTCTGGCTATCTTGCCCATTGGTCAATATATTATATATCCGTTGGACATCCTGATATTCATGTTAAAATGCTTTCTATCCCTTTAAGTCCTATTAGATGATTTTATTATTAGAAGAGTCGCTTATTAGAAATTTGAAACCTGTAGCTGCAAAATTATTTGTTATCTTGGTGTGTAGGGCATCTTGGTTTGTTATTTGATGTGTGTAAAGAGCTATTGTGCTCTGCTTTGAATCACTTGGCTCTTAAAAGGTTTCAAATTATCCTTGTGATTACAAACTGATCGCCCTGGTTCTTTCCACACGGAGTGGTCGAAACTTGCTCATAAGAGTAACCCGGGTGTCGCTGCTACCCTTCACTGAGCTACGCATTTTCCCTTTTCCCCTGTGTTTTCTTATCATGTATTTTTTGTTCTTTCCTCTTGAAAGTGGGATTTTGTGCCTCCAATCATGATCCCTTGTTAGGCATAGGAATTGTTACAGTATTTTTTTAGCTCTTTAGAAATGATAGTGGAGCATTGGAACCAAGGCTAATAAGAGCATGTCTTTTGAAATCAATACAAATAGGCTTTGTGTGAGATTCGTTGGGGGTTTTTCCTATTCTTGGACTGAAAATGCTATCTATTTGTTGCTCATTCTGATTTGTGTATGTCATTAGCGCTGAATATGTTTACTTGTCTGCTATCCAATCGGAATATCTGATACATTAGCAAAAAACTTATTGGCAATTTTAGCTTCGGGCAAATCATATACTTTAATTGGTTTGCCTGCCGTACTAAATGTTTTATCTCCTATGAGGATGCCATATTGGCCTTTTGATGCAGTTGCTATTTGAAGCATGAATACTAGTTCTAGTGGATACTTGAATGTAGAAAATATCCTAGGTTGGTGGCTGGCTAGTGATGGCACTGTTGTTACACACTATGTTTGATCATTTGTAGGAAAGGTAAGATTAATAAGTGATGGTAGTAAAGCCAGGCCGGAGAAGCTAATGAGGCTTGCATGACTTTTGAATAATTATCACAAATGGAGTCTCTATATGGTTTTGCTCCAACTATTAAACATTATACCTGTGTGGGTTGACATGCTTGGTAGGGAGTGGGTTTTCGAGAACAAAAAATGTTGTGTGGAGAGTGTTATTTATAAGGCTGCCAGTCTAGTTTGGGAAGTGGAAAATGCACATGCTCAGGCAATGTGCTCATGCCTTCTGTGGTTCTAAGGAGAAGTGGGAAGCTCCTACTACTACTATGTATAAGTTTAATACGGATGTGGCTATGGGTTGTGGGGTTGTGGTTTCCGACTCTTTTGGGTGAGGTGATGCTATCTATGTGCTGGTGTGTTCGGTGTGTTGATGGAATTGATATAGTAGAGGCCCATGCCATGAAACATTTAGTCTTAGATATTCACTGTCTGAAGTTGGCAAACCATTTGAAGGCAGGTCTGCAAGAAAAGTCTGATTTTGGTTGCAGATATTTTTGCTGTTTACTCTCAATGCTCTTTGATTAGTTATTCTCATGTTAAGAGAAATGGAAACCATTTAGTTCATAATATGGCAAAATTGAGTTGTAGTTCTGAATTTCTGATGAGATGATGAGGTTCCTCTTCAATCAAAAGTTTGTAATCTCTTATTTTGAAGCTTTGAATGAATGAATTCGAGCATGATTTCCCGAATGTCATCTCAGGCTTATTTTTTAATTATCCTTGTGATTCTCTTGCACATTCATAAGTTATTTATTAGTATTAAATAAGGAATGAAAAAGATCAAACTTGAATGTACATTGCATACTGTTCTCTCATGTATTATACCCTCAGAAATAAGGTAATCTTACTTTGATTAGATTCAAAAAAGTCATCAAGTGTGTGTAAGATATTTATGATCATATATTACTTTCTTTCTATTTTACATTTGTAGTTTGTGTCACCAGTACCTCCATTCCTCTTTCTTTTATTTTATTTTCTCATTTTTCTAAATTTATGAGGTATTACTTTCCCTCATTCTTTTTATGGTGTGCAAGAATAAAGTTTTAGAAAGATAAAATAAGCATATTCTAATTGAAATTTCTGTAAAAGATAATTTTATTACAAGTATTAAATTACACATATACATTGAAAAGAATTGGTCAAATGGAGGAAAATTGGAAAAGGCCTCGAATTAATAAAAAATGGAGGAAAATTGGATTTAGCGACCGAAAGTCGGTTTCTAAATCCAATTTTCCTCCATTTTTTGGAGGGAAATCGAATTTAGCAACCGATTTTCGGTCGCTAAATGGTTTTCTCTCCATTTTTTCATCTCTTTTCCAGTCAAAACATCGATCGCAAATTCGGTCGCTAAAATTTTTTTGCAACGAGCAAAAAGGCGATAAACTTTAGCGACCGAAAATCGGTCGCTAATCCCTTTTAGCGATCGATTTTCGATCGCTAACTTCGGTCGCCCGAACCAACGATAAATTTTTTTAACCAAATTAAAAGAAGGCAAATAATGATAATCAAATGTAGTCTATGAGTTGTAGCTTCTAATCTAAAAGCAGGATTACCTCCTATTTTGTTTCTTGCAACAAGAAGTGACTTAATACATGCCAAAAATTCAGTGTTATACAGTATGTAGTAATTACTTGTAAAACCTACTCGGTGTCACATTTTAAAACCTTTCTGAATTGTTTAATTATTGTCAGTTGTCTCATTTATTGTTGCAATCAGCCTTTTGTCATATGGACAAAAGTTAGTTTATGAATATTCGATCTTTTACAATTAAACAATATGTTAATTGATTGTACCTGATTATCTATTTTAGTTATCATTCACTCTATTCATGTATCTTTTCTCGTATGATGGCCCCAAATTATTTGTTATGCTGAAGCAATGCCCAATTGAATCAAGAGGGATAATGAAGAATGTATATGAAATTTGTATTTGACATGATGCTTAGTGTGTATCTTCTTAGGCGTTGTATTAAAAATGTCACTTATATAAGTGTGCGGTCAAGCTAGATTGAGAGGGCGTTTTGACGGTACGATGTTTGTAGATTTATTGCTTGCGCATGGGTTGGGCTGGTCTTAACTTTTTTGATTTTAACTTACTTTAGCTTTTCATATGGTTTGGTTGCAAATAAGCTCAAGCTCTAGAAAATGATGTAGCAGGGAAAGCCGGAAAGGGTAGTTTAGGTACTGGGTAATATAAGTTTAGGTACTGGGTAATAAGTTTAATACTCAAAAAGTTACAAAGTTAGAAGCTAATAGAAGTTAATTGGAGAAGTTGTAGAATTAGTTAGAGACTTAATATCATTCCTCTACTAAGCTTTAATTTTGTGATCTACTATTATTACTGTGTGTGTGGAATTTCTCAGTTTGTTATTATGATAATGTACTGTGGTGTTTAGGAAAGTTTTAATGCCTCGTAGCCAATTCATCATGACCATAAACACCACTAATATTATGTATGGTTGTTGCTAATTTTGGTGAAATTTTGGTTTCTAAGGTTAGATAGATATCATAATCATGTCAAGCAGGGTAAAGAAGTAGAGTTGGAAATTCATGGTTACTCCTTTCTGGATCAGATTGGTCCAAAGCACAAGGTTGCAATGTTGCATAGTTCCCTATTTTACAACATGTTATATACATACATATACACTTCGCATATATAGTGCCATATATATTGGTTTACAATCACAAAGTTTTATCTAGACTTATTCTTTCATGCTGAGTAGCTATGTTATTTTCCTTATCTTCCTAATCCTTCACAAGAATGGTCATTTTCAAATGGTTTTAATGTTTGAATTCTTCTTTTGACAATTGGATATCAAAGTTGGGCACATCAATTTCACGACCATCAGAGGCATGTGTGCTTCGAAGTTGGTTTAACATAGTCATGTCATCAGAGCTCGAGAAACAAATGGCTCTCACCCCTGAATCACTGTTTCCTGGCAGGTACAATAACACTTGTCATATTTCTATAATTCTACCAGCTAGATTGTGGATTTCAATGTATAAGCTAACTTGTTTTTATTTAGTTGTAGCTTCTTTTAACTTTATATGTTATATAGTACCATCAGATGGTTAGCTATAGGAATAAAGGTTGATTGAACCTACTACCTTGCTTGGAAGTGGGTCAACTCTTTTGATCTACAATTAAGATTAAGATTTTGGGATAAAACTTGAATGGCATCTAAGCTGTTCCTGCTTTGAATAAAGATAGCGCACATTCTCCTGCTAGGCAACCTGGTTGGTTATGCTACTATAGTGACATTAGGCTTTTTGTCTTGCTGAAGTCTCATTCTTATGTTTTTGATAGATAATTGTACTAACATGGACAGATGGATGCTAAAGAAACCTGAGAGGTTATCTAATGTGAGAGTGGTTCTTATCACAGATTTTCTGGCATCAACGTCTGAGTCATGCAGTATTATAAAAGTTATAGTTATTAGGTGCTTGTATAATTATCAAAGCCCATACATAGGCATATACCATCTTTGTCACGCACTACTTCGAAGCCGTCTGATACATGATTCGTACACATCATTCTTTCCTTTGAGATTACACGAGATTCCATTATTCATTATTCACTCTTATTCCAATTATTTTTCACTTCATTTGTCATCAATCGTTGGTTTTTGTAATTGCTATGACCTAGTTGCTGAAGAAACTAACATTATCGACACTTCTAGAAACAATTGGTGTAAGGTTTGGGGTTTCGATTGATAGCAATGGTAAGAGATAACTTGGGTAAGTTTAGATGATCGTTGTTAGTGATGTGAAGGCTGTGTTCTTGGTTTTATTCTAATATAGCAAGTCCATAACAGAGTGTACAACATAACTCATTGTGTGTGGAAGGAAAGTATTCATATTAGTAGTTTGATTGAAGCTAACATACATTTTTACTGTGTGGTTGTGTGTGGTACCTTTAGTGTCATGAACTTGAAAATGATGATTTTGAAATAGGTCTCGCAGAAAGGATATCTAGATGAGGAAAATCAGTGCAACCTTTCAAAAAGAAACTTCTGAGTTAGGGTAGCAGGAACAACCTGTGAAACTACAGAAGTGTTCTTCCACCTAAGGTGTTGAAGGAGAAAGTATTGAGGAACTTTGCTGAGAACATGTAAAGAAACATTGAGGGATAATCAGCTGAGGCACCTCAAGAGTGGAGTTTCGCCGTGAGAGATTTCCAGCCTAAACTCTGGAAACTATCCAAGCTCTCATACCACTGATCTCAATATATAGGTTGATATAAATAAGGGACTAAACTAGATCTCAGCTGAGAATACTTCTGTGTCCTTCCATGCAATGCTGTTCCAGATGTTGAACCGAAAACCATGAAAGAAGCCTAAAAGATGCTGACTGGATAATGCCCATTGCAGGAGTGAATCTGAAATGTAATTGGAAAGAAATTAAGGTATGGCATTTGAACCCTTACCTAATAAACATATAAAAGGTCATTGGTCTTAAATAGGTCTTTTAGAACAAGCAGACGAATATGTGCCAACAATAAATGAAGAAACATAAGCTAGACTAGTTTGTTTAAGCGTATAATTCAAAAGAAAAAAAAATAAAAATAGGGTATAGATTTTCGAGAGAACTTTTGCTCCAGTAGCAGTAGAACTATCGGGATTCTATTGGTTTGCTTTCTTTATGGGTAAACTTTATAGTATGTGATGTTAAAATTGCTTCTAAATGGTATCTCAGGAGGTAAGTTTATGTTGAGCAACCCACTTGGCTTTGAATAATGAAATTTTCCTAATCATGTTTTTTCAAGCTTGATATAGCCTCTTCTATGGGCTTAAGCAAGCAACATCCAGAGCTGGATGAAAGGCTATAAGTTCCTGTTATCATAAACGGATTAAAGAGAGGATTAAGTGAATAAATACTTTGTTTTATAAACTGAAGGAACTGTGACCTGCTGTTTGTTCAATATATTGCTTGAATGAATTTATTTTTTGTGTGCAACTATGAATAGAACTTTGTAAGTTATTTTGCTGATCTATGAGATTGAGTTTGAAATGGCTGATGGGAGAGTTAAACTTCTTCTTGGTTGCAAATATAAAGCAATCTGAGAGTGTGGAACTCATATTCATCACAAAAGTATATCAAGGTAACTCGATAAAAATTAATTTGATCAAAGTCATAAGTTCAGAGTCATACTCAATGGGATTTGGAACGAGATTTGGATTTGTAAGATTCCCAAGGTATTTATCTGTAGACGCAGATAAATGGTGATTAGAGGTATGATTGGTTCTCTTCTCTACTTGAACTTGTGCTAGTAGATTCTGATATTTCCTTCAGTGTAGGTGTGTGTGCCAGATTTTTCATCTAACCCTAAGGAATCACACCTCTTTGCAGTTAAAAGAATTTTTCGATATTTAAAAGAACTGAGGAACATGAGTCTCTTCATCCTAGAAGTGAACACTTTTGAACTTGAAAGGATTTTACCGTGATGCTGACATATGCAGGTTTTATTAGTAAAACAGGAAAAGCACGCTCAGGAACATTCAGTTCCTCGGGTCGTGTCTTGTTTCTTGGGCATCAAAGAAACAAACGCAGTAGCACTATCTACTGCTGGTCTGAAATGTAGTTGCTGCTGCATGTGTTCTCTAAGTTTCTTTTGGTCAAGCAACAACCTAAGAGATTTAATGGACTGAGTGAAGGATTGCGCATGAACTTGGGATGAAATTTCAACTACCTAAGAGTGTTCCAATAATCCCAAGGTATGATCTTAAACATAATGTACTAATATTGTCTCATCTACATATTTTATTGTGAATAGTCATTACTCCAAGTAAGTGCATATGTTCTTGTGTGGTGTTTTTATATGTAAATCTACTTGTGGAAAATTGAAAGCATGAAAAATATTGTATAGTCTGATAAAGTTGTTAAAGCATTTTGTTTTGTTCAATAGTTCAAGCTCAATTATTATCCTAAACACAAACAAATTATTTTATATATATATTTTTTGTTCGTCTTATTTCTAAAATTAAATCTAAAAATATTCTTATTCCAATTAGCTGTATTGCCTTCAAGAAATTTAAATTCTCCTAAATTCTCTCAATCCGATGGCAAAATATATTTGGTCATTGCATATAAGTATCAACATGATTGTCAAATCATTGAATCCAAGAGAAAGAAGAGTTATTGCAAATAATTACCTATTCCTCTTTTGACTACAGCAAATTCATCCCCTCTAATTTCAGCCACACTACATATCAAAACATCACCTATTCACCTATATTTAAGTGGCATTGCAAAAGCCCTTCCAATCTCACATTACTCTCAAAAACTACTGAATCTTCTCAAACTTTCTCATTCTCAATTCATACGAACCCTTTATTTTCTTTTCCCCAGAATTTACACTTCTGCAGACGCAATTGGGATATTCGGTTCTCTAATGGCACGATATGTCCCGTTGCCCTAAAATGGAATAGGCAAGCGAAGGATCTGTGTTATGTTGGGCTCAAAGAAAGTGAAATTCCGAACGAAATCAGTAAGGTGTTGGAGGAGTGGTGATACGAGTCCCATGGGAAGGAAAGAGTGAGTGCATGTCTCCGGGGTGGTTCTGATTAAGTTCTCAGAATGTGAGATGCAAGTATGGCACTGAAACTACATGAGGCATTCTTATGCATCTCCGTGTGTTTGGGTTGGCTGCTTTGAAGTTTCAGCGTAGCAGATTTATTGATGATTCGTTAGATATTTTCAGGGTTTGATCGAAAGCGTGTGTTGTGAAAATTTGGTGATATTAAATGAGGTTGTCATACATATCATTGGATGCTTGTGTTAATAGGATTTTTAGCAATAGTGAGAGTATTTTTGGATGGTCTGTGTTCTTAGGTTTATAAGTTATGTGTTGAGAAATAGAGATGTGATGGAGTTTTATCTGGTGGGTTGTGACTCAGAGGTGAGTTTTGTGCGATTTGTGTGCCAAATGATTGGGTTTGTGATATTATTAGTGTGCATATTTGTAATGAGAATGTTGGATGGTGGAAATGTGAGGTTAAATGATGCGTAGATGGGAGTCGTATATGATAATGGTTGTTTGAGTGTGGTCAACTGTGGGCGGTTGCCGTAGTCATTTGTTAAAGACTACGACAAGAACTTGGTCTGCGCCTCCATCCTCAAAACTGGCTTTTTGCATCATTGTCTTGAGCCGTTCATTAATTGCCAAGAACTTTTCCAGCAAGAGATGATGTGCAAATCCCACTTTTGATCCTTGTCTCTATCTACTGACCTGTTGAATTAGTAAATATACATCAACTTCTCCCTCCTAATGATGCAAGTGAGCACTTGTAACTCAGTGCTGTATATCTTGAAAATGAAAGGAGTGGTAATGGTCCTCCTGATGTGACTTCCTTGGTTAAAGGTCTGTTGTGCATATATAGTTTAGATGATACCATAGAAGTGGTGGTACGTGCGAAAGTAACCATTCGATTCAAGTCCAGTAACCGTGGTAATTGGATTTACTCTAGACTCTGTGTTACTCGTGTCAATAGATTGGGGTTGTGTTGGTATGTCTATAGGAAGCAGGAGAAAGAGGAGGGTATGAGGGAGGAGGAACAGATAGTGTTGCTAGAGGAATGGAGGAAGAGGGCTGAATAATGCGTGAAAGACGTGCCTGAGAAGACTGTGACTTTAGGTGTACTGTGGTACGAAATGAATAGAGGATGATGAATCAGTCATTAAGTCTGTCAGTTGCAGAGGAGGCAGAGGCAAGAGGAGAGTGAGCGGGTCACTCAGAAAGAGTGGGGGACACGGGAGGATGGGCCGCTGACAGGTTAGGTAGATCCGTGCAAAACTTCTCAACTGGTGAGGATGAAGTGCAAGTGAGATCGATCAGGCGGGAGGGAGCCGCAGGAAGGAGAACCATTAGACAATGAAGTTCACCCATGCTCGTCTGTCTGCTGCGTTGTGTTGATGACCCCTGTTCTGAAAACAAGGGGAGTGTCTATGATACGTACTGGTTTCAGGGCTGTTGGCGACCGTTTCAGTTCTCAGGTCGATTGGATGGAGGCTGTCAGGGACTTAAGGACTGCTGTGTCAATCTCAGGCAAGTTTGGATCAGGTGCTCATATTCAGGTGTTGTGTAAAATGGAGCCAATACTGATGAAACAGTTTTAATTGTCCCAAATCTTATCAATAGATACAATGGGATCCAGCATCTTGCGAGATTTGCAAGGTCTGCATATAGGAAGTATTTTGGCCAAGGTGAATGACGTTCTCTGTCAGAGTTTGGAGCCGCTTGATAGATTTGCTGTCAGTCTTCCCTTCCTCCAGAAATTATACTCTATTTCGCCTTATCCCTATTATTAATTATCAAAACAATGGTTCTGTAACTTATAGTTTTGGAATTGGATTACTGTAATATAACACTACTAATTTTCGCTTACGGCGCGACCGATGATTACCATGATCCGCAATGAAATAGGTCGGTAATACTCCGACCGATATTCTTGATCTGATTTACCGTGGTACCGAAATCTTGGGTGTTTCATATTATTTACGCTGTGATCCGATATTATACGTGTTCATAAAGCTTGGACCGATTTTTCACATCGGTCGGTATACCTGACGTAAGTCGGTTCGTAAGGTTTCATTGATTTTTCCCAGCTAACGTTTTCCCCCATCAAAAGAAAAAAACACTTACCCGACCCGAAATATCGGTAGGTGGTACCTTTGACTGATTTTGTCACATATCGGTCGTATTACCTTTTGACGTATTCGTGGGTTAAGTTCATATGGATTTTTCCCTTACTAATCTGTTGCCCTCCATCAAAAAGAAAAAACACACTTACCTTTGTCCGATGTGCAAAATCGGATCGGATGTTTTCAATTGTTGGTTGCGACCTGATGGTTCGTTCGTGTTTTTTACATTTTCAATTATTTTTTTTGTGTCCTGATTCCTGAGTAGGGTGTTTTCGTCGTTACTACACGAATATTTTTAAATTAAATGGTTCACCTTCTTCCTCCTTTTATTTTTATCCGGGGCCCTCTCCCTATTCCACTATTTTTCTTTTTCCTTATCCTTATTTAACTTTCAGTTGTACTTCTCGTCTCTCATCTCTAATTCCTTATCAGCCTTATCGTCATGTCAATGTCTCTCATCTCCTGCTCACCCTCCTCCTTCTCCTTTCTCATTTCTTCTCAATCTCTCTCTCTCCTCACTGATTATTCACGCCCTTTTACCTCTTCGTCGCGGCTGCTTGCTGATACACACGACTCCCGCTTCGCATGTCCCCACCTTCATTTTTTGAGGTTGTTTTTGACTTTTTGTTTGTCATATTTGGTTGTTTTGTTTTCTTTTGGGTTTCAAATTTTTATTTGATTCTGATTTAAGAAAATAATGTGTTGATTTATTTTGATGCTATGGAAGAATTTTTGTTGTGTGAATGGTAATTTTGATTTCAAAATTCAATCTAGTTTATATATTTTTTTCCCTTTTTGATTTTCATTGTTAGATCTAGGTGTTCCTCTTTTTCCCCCATAGTTTCTTTCTTCTTTTAAAAAAATTCTTTCAGATTTTTCATTTTAGCCATTTTGATGTTTAATCTATTTGCTTTGTTTCGTTTTGTGTTTCGAATAAGATTTTTCATTTGTAGTTATTTTCTCATAACTTTTCGTTTTTGACGTTTTTCTTTTATTTCTGACTTCTGTTTTTATGAAGGTTAGACTAGGGTTGTAGTGCTTATTTTGATTTCGGTTTTTTTGTTTGTGATTATGAGTTTTTTCGATTTTTTCTTTCGTTTGTTTTTATGTTTTTATTTCGTTTTTGTTTTCTTTCACGGAGTTTCAAGTTTTTTGGCCCAATATTTTTCGCTTTTTTTCATAGTTAGTTGATAAAGATTTTTTTATTGTGGGTTTGTTCTGATTCTTTTGCAAAAGTTTTGATTTCTTGATCTATTTTTGGCTAATCAGTGAATTTAGAAGATGGGTATGGTTTAAAAGAAGTTTGAAATTTGTTGAGTCTTCGGTTTTGATTATTCGTTAGGGATTTTATTTGGGGGTATTTTAGGGCTTTTGTTTTAGGGTTTGAATTACTTTTGTTGTTGATTTATCTTTCTGTTCAATAGTTGTTTTGTTGGCCTTGTTCAAATTGACTGTAGTGGCCGAATTGTGTGAAAATGATCTTGATAAGTTAGTCTCGTAGAGATGTACCGCTGTTGTTGGTTAGTGTGTGTTATCAGATGTGGTGGTTCATTTAAGTTTGTATTTTAGGTAACCTGCTTGTCGAAAAGAAGTAAGAAAAGAATGGATAAATTATTATGTTGAACTGTTGGTGGTTTAGAGTCATTTGTTCTTCGTGAACAAATTTTGGTTCAGTAATTATTTTACGATTGTTTAACTATTTATTTTGAATTTGATGTAGGGCTATGGTGCTCAGTTCACTTCTTTGTGTTGTATGTCCATTTGTGGATGCGTAAGGGAGGGACGTTAAGCCGGAAAGCTAAGTCATCGATTTGATTTTTTTTCTTCACAAGTTGTTTGATGAGTTGTGTGTTGGTGTTCTGATTCGAGTCTTAAAATTTGGTTTTTGATGTTGGTTTGATCTGAATTTAGGGGAATATATTGGTTGATGCAGTTAACTTACTTGACCCATTTTATGTTGGTGATTTGTTTGGGGGATTAGATTTATGATGCTGATATGTGGGTACTCTTGTTTGATTCTTTACGAAAATGTTTGCTTGTGTTAGTTTTGTGTGGTAATTGTCTGAAGTTATGTTTCTTAGCTCTATTCAACTTCTTTGGCTATGGTGGTGCTCATTATCTGTTCCATGCTTCGATAAATATTCATTTGAAGCGAGTTAAATGAGTTTTGGTATTATTTATGTTATATAAGTTGAAGCGAACATATGGGATAATTTTGGTGGTGGAAGTTTTTCTGTTTACCTTAACATGCTGACTAGAAGATCACCATTTATTGGCGCTATAGTGGCATTTAGGTGCGATTTTGCTGATCTTTGAATCCTCATGGATGCTGGTTGTTGCTGAGCTCTCCTACTATTTGGTCAACCTTGTTCATTGGCAAGAGGTGCGGGTCTGGGGGAAGATGTAAGCCGCACAATGTCATCGAATTTATACATTTAAGTGCTATGGTTGTTCGACTTATCCGGTCTATGAACTGAGGTATAATAAGTCTTGTTTATTGACTAGGTCTACTTCCTATTTAAATCTTTACTTATCAATGTTCTCCATGCTTTTCTTTTGGCTTTTTGAGCGATGTAGTTATATTTTGTCTCTTAGACTCTTGTCTCAGTTTACATTGTGCATTGGCATAGATTGGGGTATTGGTGGATTTGGTGGGACATTTTGCATGGATAATAAATGGAGTAAGTAAAATGAATGTAGTTGTAGAGCGTGAGAGGTATATGGTTAATCTGACATTGATTAATATCTTATTGCTAGAATAGTATTCAATCCTTTGTTTTGATGTGTGTATAATGTGTCGTGCATTTGGGCACAATATTGGTAATGAAATTGTGGATTGGTGCAAAGGGTGTCTTCTACTATCAATCGTTGAGTCGTTATTTTTTATTAATTCTCATCCAGTATTTTTAACTGAAGAGGTCACGTTGCTAGAAAAATTTTTTCAATGTAATTGTTTTTCTCATGTTGAATATAGTTGTTTTAATAGTTTATTATGCTCATTGTATAGTGTTGTTGATCCAATGGTGAGTTTGCTGACAAAAGTGGTGTTTACTAAGGATTGACCTGAAAGCTTCCAACTGATGATGCCCTGTCTGAAGGCATTGGTGGTTCGTTCTGCAATCCTTTCTCTAAGTGTTTAATTCGATGTAATTTCGGAATCTGTACATGTGTTAGTGTTTTGATGATCAGATCACTAATTGGGTGTTTGCCGATGGGGGAAGGACCTGGATCGTGATGTGTTTGATGTCTGCAATGGGTGAGGACATGATTATGGCTGTACCGATTTATGTGACTTGACTTGATGTGCTATAAATTAAGTGTTCTCTAGTTTTTTTTGGGTCATAATTAAGGTTGAATACCAAGGATGGATATTTACTTGTCTTGTTTGACAAATAATGTTTGTGGTTGTTTTTTTGCTATCTTGGTGTTTTATGTAATAAATGTTATGATTAAGTATTATTGGTATTTGTAAATACAAATTCATTTGGAACCAGAGTTTGCATGATTTTGCACTTATGCAGGATGTCTTTTTTTTTATTTTGTTCCTGATCAATTTAACCCTGACCGATTGCCACTTGGTATAACCCTTCCAATTTTGGCTGCAGAGGGGTAATTACCGATTTCGGTATGTCGGTCGGTAATACTGATTGACTAGCTAAATAGTCAGTCGGTATTACCGACCTGACAGTGTATTGGGTCGGTGAATCTCCCTGTTTGCTCTATGAAGTTGATGGGTTTACCTGGACCGATAATGGCGGTCGGTATACGACCCGATTGTTAAAATCCGATCGTATTACGACTGCAATTCGGTCGGGTACAACAAGTTTCCCTCTAAGTACTTGGTCGGTCGAGAATTCGTGTTGAATCGATCTGGTTCGGTTATATGTTATTGTTTGGTTTATGGGATTTTTTTTTTTTGTTTTTTTGTTTTTTTTTTTTTTTTTTTTTTTTTTTGTTTTTTTTTGTTTTTTTGTTTTTTTTTTTTTTTTTTTTTTCCCTTTTGTTTTTGTGTTTTTGTTTTTTTGGTATGTTTTTTTTTTGGTTTTTTTTTGTTTTTTTTTGTTTTTTTTTTTTTTGGTTTTTTATGTGTCTTTGTTTTTTTTGTTTTATGGGGTTTTTGTTTGTTTTTTTTTTTGTGTGGGGTGTTTGTTGTGATGGGGAGGTTGGGAGGGTGTGAGCAGTAGGATAAGACGTCGTTGTTGATGTGATCGCTATATATGGTTGGTGGGGCGTGTGGGGTCCCCGATCGATAATCCGCGTCGGTTGGAATTTCTTTTTAAGCCCGGACGAGTCGAATATCCGACCGTGGTCACACGACTCAACAAATCGGTCGGGTGCAACACTGTTTACCGAGGGCTAACGATTTTCGTCGGTGACCACGTCGGTCCGAAATTTAATTTTCTTGTTGTGTTAAACTTGTTTGGGAGAGATGGATACGTATAATTTCTTTTTTGAACTATTATGGGGCTTTATATTTTAAAGTGAATTATATATTAGTCTATGCTTTTTGATCTTGTCTTGTGTGTGGATTGTTAGTATAGCTTGAATTTATGTGTATTGAAAAGGGTACAACAATACACTTCTCTATATGTGGTGTTGTGCTATGAATATTATGCATATATTGTGTTTTTGATAAAAAAGCCAAAAGGGGAAGAGGAGCAAACCCTTGGTTGCAGGTGATGATCAAGTTCTAACATCTAAGCTGTGGCGGAGTTTTCCGTTGCTGAATAAAGAAGCATGTATAAGGGTATTAACTAAAACTTCCTAAGTTTTGGTTTCTCTTATATATATCCTAGTACTGAATTATTTTATAATGACTAACACACTATTGATTATTGATCGAATGGTTTAAAGAGTTGCTTGATGTTGGCATTCATCAAAATGGGGGACATCATTTTGAACCTGAAGTTGTTTGATGAATGGCACGTTCAAACCAAGAAAGCAAACTCTGATTGTTAAGTACTAATATTTGTGTTAGTGATGTGAATATAGGGTTCCAGGTTTCAAAGAAGTCCTTAATGGACAAAGACATCCTTAGGAGAAGACGAAGTCCTGTGAACTTGATTGGAGCTATTGGAAGACTCAAGGAAGAAAGTTCGAATCAGGAGGTTGATTCTTGGAAAAAGTATGACTCGACATTGGGTACAGTAGATTAGGGTTCTAAGGTGTATTGACTGCTGGTAAATATATATGAAATATTGCTCAAAGGATAAAAAGGAAAAGTAATATAATGTTTGGGTGATGTTAATCCTCATTAATGAATTTTAATGCCGTTAATTTTGTGAAAGATTTTGTCTAATGTAGGGAATTGTAAATATGATTTGACCAAATAAACATCTTTTCATAAAAAATAAGATTGTTTTTCTGTGTAGACTATATTTCTTCAAAAACATATGTTATATCTTTTCCTTATTAAAGTTTAATCTTTGAAAGTATGTTTTCCTTTGATTAAACTGGTTTGGGTACAGAGAAAAGCTTTGAAAATAGGAAAATCGGTTATGAAGAAAACGTGTGCCAAACAACTGAGATTTTAAGGAACAAAAACGGCTATATCTGATGTAGTGATCCTGGAGCTTAATGGAGCTTGCTAGTCAAGTTCCACTAACGAGCATTATCCTAACAAAAGAGGGGAGTATTGGGTAGGAGAGTTGCTTCTATGCACCTTCATCGATACACATTATAAATATACTAGTTGGAAATTCATAAAAGACACACCTTGAAGCAAAGAATTCATCAGAGCTTATTTTTATTGTTGCCAAGCTTTAGGCTTGTTTACATCGAGTTGTAAGTGCTTCTTTCTGTTGATTGACGTGGGGTTGTGGAGATGAGATTCATAGCCGAGGGATTCATAGAAATCGAGTTTGAAGCAGAGTGTGACCAACAGAGGGGTTGGTTTTAACGAGGGTTCAAAGAAGTTCTTTGAGAACTGATGAACTGAGTGTCCTTTAGATTGTAATTAGGTTGTTGCATCCTATTATAATAAAGAACGAAGTCTCTGTGTTGCATCAGCCACAGTTTTCCTCCTCTTGGCGTTTTTGTCTGAGAGTTTCAGTGTTTGGAAAATTCTTCTTTGCTGTGTTTCTTTCATAAGTTTCTTTTAATTCCGCGAAGAAGTCACTTAAGTTCCTCAGATACATTCAACCCCCCCTTTGTATTTGTTCAGTGGTCGATCCAACAAAAGATGTTATATATTTTATGTTACTTTAATTTATCTCAAGTAATTACCATATATCCAACATATATTCTCACAGATCATTTTTAAGTTTCCATAAGATTGTTAAGAAAATTTCCAAAAAATATTTTTAAGAAAACTTTTTTAAAAATTTTTCTTGCGCTCTGAAAGATGAATTCGCAGTTGGTGAGAACATACAACTGTTCTCGAGAATTATAGAGTCAAAGTCAACCAACCACTTTTGTAGTTGCCTTTCAATTCTAAGAAGAGAAAGTTCAAAGTCCATGTCATCAATCAATAATACAAGCAACTTGCAACACATTAATGCAACTAAGATACAAACAAGAAGACTTATTCTAATCCTAGAACTATATCTTAATGTTCTTTCAACTTCTCGAAGCTCTTCCTTGAATCATGGTCAATATAAGCTTGATCTTCTCGAGTTAATTCCTCAAAGACTTCCTGCTCATTAGTTGGAATCCCCTGTATGCCAAAAAATATGAGCAATTTGCACAATAATAAAATTGTAGCATACATGTCACTCTCTTCTTTCAAGTGACAAGAACAGTATCTTCATGGTTGTATTCACTCAGACCAAGTGGTACCTGTTCTTGCAGCTGTTTGTCATACACTCAAACCTAGCGGAATCAACACTGAGAAATTGATCAAGAGCGT
>SNQN01008322.1:0-29661 GCA_008642245.1 Bassia scoparia | reverse complement strand
GATTTAGCATATACTGACCTATCGCCAGAGAATAGACGAAAAAACTAAGGAACTTTGAACAGTGGGAAATGATATATCCTATCGACCCATTCAGGATAAGGATTACAAGTCCCTTTCCTAAGAAAACAAGCATTATGTCCCATAGAKTTTTGAATCATTTCCTCTACTTGCCTAAGGAGAGGTTCGTGAGGAGCCTATCCCATAGGTGTAAGGAAATTTAGATCTTGACCGTTTGGGTTTTGATTATCCAGGTAATAGGCAGGATGAGGTGTCTCTCCATAGCAGTTTTGGTTATGTCTTGCTCCAGGTTGGAAACCACCAGTATTACTGGAGTTCTGTGTTTGCATCGCCTGAGGCCCTCCATACACATTACCTTGTGCATATAATCTATGCACCCAACGATTACTCTTTGGAGGATGCATTTGGTTAGGATAAGCTTGATGTGGATAACCCTAACTCTTAGTTTATGGAATATAATTGGGTTGTGGTTGTTCATGAGTAGCAAGGTAGGAATTCTGAGATATATGCCCATTAGTGGCAGTTTGAAAACCACTACTAGTGTTGAATACTCCTCCATTTCCATAACTATTAACTCTCGAACTGTTGGTTGAACCTATAGGTGGAACGGTTCCCATTGACAAGGTCAAAGGGATTGCGTTAGGAGATAAAGGAACAAAAGAAGGTCAAGGATCACCATGGTTACAGATTGACTCATAGCCAGACCTTGGGCCTCCGTCTCTCCTTTGACTCCTGTTCCCTTCATTGGTATCTTGGAGAGGGATACTCCTTGATATGGTGTGAAAGGCCGGAGGGACATTAGATCCCATCAAATTGTTTGTTCTAGGATATCCTAAGGGAGGTTCTTCCCGTAGGTTGTCGACAGTTATTCCTGAACCTCGAGCGGTTAATACATTCATCAACCATTCATTCAGTTGATTATGCTTCTCCACTAAAGGCTCCAATCGAGTAAGCAGCTCAGTTGCAACAATCTTAGACAACGCCACATTAGTAACATTCAACGTTTCATTTATATCTAATATAATCCTATCCATCTGCCTTGTAACTGCCTGTGTGAATYGGAACCGAAGTTTTGCAACTCAGCAGTTATCACCCTAGCAGTTTCATGTACCATACCACGGTGGAGGTTATTGAAGTAATCCCAATAATTTTCAATCAGATTTTCCAAAAGCTTGGAACAATATCCACATATTGTGTGTGGAGACACCCAAAAGTGTCTTCCCAAATTGAATAGTCGATGAAGAAAAGTACGACATCTCGAAATAGATTTGATTTTGAAAGTCGCAACAAAATCCATAAACCTTGCTCATTTGCACAAGTTGAATTTAAGTAGTGTTTGAAATCATATGCCGAGAAATCAATAATAGGCAGAATGTATTTATTTTAATTTATTTTAATTATTTTCTTTTTTAGGATTTTTTTCTTTATTTTCAGGATTTTTTAAAACATTATCTTTAGGTTATTTCTATAATTTCCACTTTTCAATTTATTCTTCTCATTTTTCTGAGTTTGCCAGTATTTTTAGGTTGTTTTTCTGATTTTTCTTTGACTTTTAAAAGTTTTATAAAATGATTTTCGAAAATAAATAAATTCTGAAATACTTAGATAAATCCAGATAATTCGGGAATGATTCGGAATATTCTAGAAGATTTATATTGTCCACCAAGCTTATCCAAAAGTGCATAAAGGTTAATACGGATAACAATTAGATGCAAAAATACAGATAAGAATTCTAGAACGAAGATAGATTGAAGAAGAAATTGGATAAACGATTGGTTGATGCGGCTGCCACGTCAACCTGTCCATATATACGGTTGGTACAAATATATATATAGTCCACTAAACCGTATATACGGTTCACAATCGTGTACACGAATTCTTCTCCTATCTATCTTTTACAAAAACGCCTATAAATACATGCTCTCGGTGCTTAATCGAACATCAACAAATTCGTATTCGATCAACGAATTCTCTCATGCATAATGCAATTCAAAGCTCTCAAAACTTTTCTCTCACACAAATCACTCATAAAAACCTAAATAACTCACAACATCCAAGGTTCTCGAATCCGTCGTGTAGGACGTGGGCCGCGCCCTCGCGTATAGCGGGCGCGCGGCTTGGTACTACATCGAGGTGCTTTGCGTGGGCTTGAGCCACGAAACCCGCACGTGAGTGCGTTGGGGTAGTGTTGTCGAGTAAGGGGAGTCGCCACCGTGCCTATAAAGGTTATTCACGGACGCCCGAAACGTTGGTGCCAAATTAATGGCCCCACGTTCTGATCCAGTAACCAGTTCGTGGGTTCGGGGACATGGTACGAATCAGATCTGTAACCCAATTCGCCCGCATGTAGCGGCCTCTACTCGGTCTCATTGCAATTCCATTCATCACGGTTATTGAATGCACATAACTTACATTTTTAGCACCTTAGAAGCGTACTAACCCTAAAGATTACTACGAAAGTGTGTTTCTATTATGCACAAGAGACTACCTAACCTAGAAATTGTGACCACTTTGCATTAATCAAGTTAAAACGGTGCCTAAAAACCGGTTGTCCATAGTTAATCTGATTTTAAAGTGATTCACATAATTTCCGGTCTTTGTTTAGCAAAATATATACAAATGATACAACAATGACAATGCGAAGTATATGAACTTCAAAATATATACAAACCAATCTTACCCTGAATCTGCAAACAAAACAAAGGTTAGTTCGTAATAAAAACGAGCGAAACGAATCTTCCGCCTTGAATTGCTATGTAAAGACAAACAAAACAAATGTTAGTTTATAATAGAAAACGAGCGAAATGAATCTTCCGCCTTGAATCGCTATACAAGGATAAGAAATCGTTAGTATTGACAAGTGATAATAATAATGAAAATGAAATAAAAAAAATGAAAACAATGAAAAACGTTAAAAACGTTAATGACAATCCTACATATTTACATGGAACAATTAAATAGTGAGTTTCTACATGTTTGTTAATTAGATCGAAACTCGTAATAGTTATTAATTAGATTGAAAAAGGAGTATGTTTAATGGCGAGTAATCTCAGAAATAAACCTTGTTATTGCTTGTTGAATCGAAACAGAATCGATGCTTTGAACTCAAGAACGAATGTGTTTAGAGTGTTTGAGAGAGTGAGAGAGAGAATACGCAAGTTAAGGACAGAGAGAGAGAGAGAATAGACGTGTGTATTGAAAATCGTGTGTGTTCGGAATGAGCAAGGCAGGCACGTATTTATAGGCACGAGGGGAAAAACGAGGGAAAAAACCCTGCGTATATACGCAGGAGAGCTGCGTATATACGCAGGGGCTGCGTATATACGCAGGCCTCTGCGTATATACGCAAGCCTCTGCGTATATATTTTTTCCAAAACTCGAAATATTTTGATTTCCTCCGATTTTATTTCGTGATTTGCCTTGATTCGACGCACCTAGACACCCTTGCTCTCCAAGCAAGGAGTTCTAGAGTGTTCTAGAAGGTTCCACGTATTTCCGGAGTATTTTTTGTGTATTTTGTATTTTTTTGGTATTTTCTGCGTATAAAAACTTATAAAAATCATAGAAAAATGTAGAAAAATCAGAAAAATAATCTAAAAATACTGGTGAGCTCAGAAAAATGTGAAGAGTGTGATGAAAAATCCTAAAAATAGAAAAGAAAACCTAAAAATAGAAAATAATTAAAATAAATAAAAGAAAATGTTTTTGCCCCTTTTATTTGTCCTTTGCTCAATAGTTCCGAGTATAACCTCACGTATTTCCAACTTTTGTGAGTTCAAAGCATCTTTTCTAATTCGAAACAATCGCAAGACGCGGTATGTTTCATCACTGATTACTCTTTTGGGGAGACATTTTTAGGTGTCTACACGTCGCAACTTTCAAAGTCATTTCTTTGCGAAACTAGGTACAATTTCAGATACTATTCAATCTAACCTTTTCTTTTAATTTTATCATTAATTTTTATTAATATAATGCTTTCGCTTTTGAATTTTAATCATGTAAATTCAATTGTTTTCTCCTTATCGCAATTGTTTTAATCGTAATTGTCAATGCTAACAATTTTTTTGTTGTGATAACCGAATCAATTGGAACCAATGTTTTGATACACTAACCTTTGTTTTCTTTTGGGTAGATAGCGATACAAAGTAAGTTTGATTTATATATTCGAGTTTTCTATTATTGCATATTGATCATCATCGCTTATATATTTTTTGTTATTCTTTATGCATGAGACACTCTTTGATTACTTAAACAAGACTGGAAATTGTTTGAATCACATTAAATTCAGATTAATCATGGGCAAACGGATCTTAAGCACCTTATTAATTTGATTAATTTGAAGTTGTTAGAACAATTAGGCTAGGTAGTGATATGTGCATGATAGAAACTCAATCTTTTAATAGATTTCCAAGCTAGAGTGCTTCCTAAGAATAAAATTGCGAAGTTGTTATGTATTCAATGGATTTGATCGAATGGAATTACTATGAGATCGAGTAGAAGCTGCTACATGTAGGAGGATTGGGTCAATGATTCTTTCCGTACCATGTCCCCGAAACGATAACGGCTTAGGATCCTTAGTCTCATAAGGGTATGTTCTATACTCGACATCGCCTTAAGGGGGGAAACTACTTCGGTGCATGTGGTTAATGGATCACATGGGTAAGGCACATGTGATCACATGTCGCCAAGTATGCACGTGTTACTAGATGAGTGTATATTAGAGGTAACTTGGCCACACATTTCTAAAGTTATGGTGAAATCTGGACCAAGCTATACTTTTAGGCGTGGTACCTCTTTGACCAATTTTAAATCGACCATAGTCGACTTGTGGTCATGTGGCATATGTATACACTTTATGGCCCCTAGTCATTGTTCTTGACCCACATTCGCAGTCACTTTCATGTAGTTCATGGTCATCTATTAGTCCACATCACATATTCCTAATCACACGTGCATATCATGCATTCTCATGTCAATCGGTGCCTTTTCAAAAAGAAACCAAAAAAAAACTCAAATTTTTTTTTTTAAAAAAAAGGGGAAGGGCACCTTGCATTCATCATACATGCATTCTAGGAAAGATGACCATGAAATTAGGACATGCATTACCATTTGCATACTCTAAAGACCAAGGAAATTCACTAAGGATCTAATTCTTTCTAAAACAGGTGAAGTCGTCAACATAGCCCTTTCTCGGTCTTAAGAAATGTTTGTTTGAGTCCCAAGCCCAATCCATCCTTCTAAACCCAATTTCTCTTTCTAAGCCTAATCCATCCATCCAAGACCAATCCATCTTTCTAAGCCCAATCCATTGTTCCACACCCAACCTTTCCTAACTTCCAATGCCACCAGGTCTATCACCTTAACATCACAAAATGGCCTCGTTCGAAGAGCGGATCCGAAAACTAGACGACCAAGTTCAAGAGGTAGCTGATGCCATGCAAGCACATCAAACTAAGATTAATAACAACGAATAAACCTTGAGATCTTCTTTGACCAAACTAGTTGAAAAGGCGATCCAGAAATCCATTGACCCCACCTTTCATGAGGACACGCCTATAGTTGATCCCACCCTTTCTTCCAAACTACTAAAGAACTTTTTAGCCAAAGACATAACTAAGTTCAAGCCAACCAATGATCCTTGATTCCATTTCAAGGGGTTCAAGACCACCACGCACTTAAAGGAATCGACCCTACCCTTTTTTCAATGGTCTTTCCCCTCTCTTTGGAACTAATATGCCAGAAATTGTTCTTCTCACTTCTTGAGAAAGAAACGGTTACTTAGGAATACATCGCCTGTGCATTCATGATGCAATATAAGGGTAACATTCAGACTCAAACTTCATTCCGAGAGCTCAAGATCCTTATGTAAGGGGAGAAAGAGGGGTTCACCGCCTATCTAGCTAGATGAAGAGAAGTTGTTGCCCCAGTAGTTTCCGCTCCCACTGAAGAAGAGATGGCGAAAACCTTCATTGACGACCTTTAGCCAAAGTAAAAGATCATCCTAATTACGGAGGACTCACCACTTTCACAAAGGTTTACGACATTGGAATAGTCATAGAGGACGATCTTCTTAAGGAGACTACCAAATGGTAAATAGAGACCGTTCGGATTCCAGCATTAGGATTGAGTTGTAGTGTCCCTCCACCTAGACCATTTGTCATATCTTTTTTCCTTTCAAGTCTATTTCATTAGGATTAGGATTTGTTTCTACATTTGGCCTGCATGTAATGAATTCATTTGAAATCAATAAAAATTTCATGTTTTTTTTCATTCTTTTTCTAACCTCCATATAGTATTGTAGGACGTGGGCCGCGCCCTCAGCGTATAGCGGGCGCGCGGCTTGGTACTACATCGAGGTGCTTGTGCGTGGGCTTGAGCCACGGAATCCCGCACGTGAGTGCGTTGGGGTAGTGTTGTCGAATGAGGGGAGTCGCCACCGTGCCTAGATAGGTTATTCACGGACGCCCGAAACGTTGGTGCCAAATCAATGGCCCCACGTCCAATCAAGTAACCAGTCGTGGGTTCGGGGACATGGTACGAATCAGATCTGTAACCCAATTCGCCCGCATGTAGCGGCCTCTATTCGGTCTCATTGCAATTCCATTCATCATGATTATTGAATGCACATAACTTACGTTTTTTAGCACCTTAGAAGCGAACTAACCCTAAAATTACTATGAAAGTGTGTTACTATTATGCACAAGGGACTACCTAACCTAGAAATTGTGACCACTTTGTATTAATCATGTTAAAACGGTGCCTAAAACAGGTTGTCCATAGTTAATCTGATTTAAAGTGATTCACATAATTCCGGTCTTTGTTTAGCAAAATATATACAAAGTTATACAACAATGATAATATGCAATAATATGAAGTGCATAAACTTCAAAGTATATGCAAACTCATCTTACCCTAAATCTGCAAAGAAAACAAAAGTTAGTTTGTAAAACACAATGAAACGAATCCTTTGCCTTGAATCGCTACATGAAAACAAAGAAAACAATTGTTAGTCCATGATAAAACGCAAGCGCAATGGATCTTTCGCCTTGAATTGCTATACAAGAAATAAAGAATTGTTAGTATTGACAATGGATAATAATAATGAAATGAAAACCAAAAAAATGAAAACCTTGCAAACATTGTGAAAACCCTACATATTTACATGAAACAATTTAAAAGTGAGTTTCTACATTGTTTTAATTATATTAAAAACTCATAACAATGGTTAGTCAAATTAAAAGAAAGTGAGAGAGATTATTGGTGAGTAATCTCAGAATTCAACCTTTGTTATCGCTTGTTGATTCGAAAGAAAATCGATGCTTTGAATTAAAACGAATGTGTGATGTGTTTAGAGTGTTTTAGAGAGAGAGAGAGAGAGTATGAAGTTGTGAAGTGTCGGGAATTGTGCGTGTGAAAAAGTGTGTGTCTCGGACTGAGCAAGGCAAGAGTGTATTTATAGGCACGAGGCAATTTTTGAGCAAATAAACCCTGCGTATATACGCTGTATATGAGCGTATATACGCTGCTTCCTGCGTATATACGCTCATATACAGCGTATATACGCTGCTCACCTTCCATAAGTTTTTGGCAATTTCGTATGTATGTGTTGAGCGTATATACGCTCCTGTTGAGCGTATATACGCTCCTGATGAGCGTATATACGCTCATCATTTGCGTATATACGCTCAATGATTTCGTATATATTTTCCAAAAACCTCGAAATATTTTGATTTCCTCCGATTTTATTCGTGATTTCCCTTGATTCGACGCACCTAGACACCCTTGCTCTCCAAGCAAGGAGTTCTAGAATGTTCTAGAAGGTTCCACGTATTTCCGGAGTATTTTTCTAATTATTCATGTATTTTCTGCGTATTCTGCGTATTTAAACATTGCAAAATTCATAGAAAATCATAGAAAAATCAGAAAAATAATTTAAAAATACTGGCGGATTCAGAAAAATGTGACGGACATGATGAAAATCAAAAAGCATGAGAATCGCCTTTGAAAACCTTTGAAAACCTTTGAGAAAACCGAAAGAAAATATTTTTGCCTTGCCTTTGACCTTTGCTCAATATTTCCGAGTACGACCTTGCGTATTTCCAACTTTTGTGAATTCAAAGCATCTTTTCTGATTCGAAACAAACGCGAGACGCGGTATGTTTCATCACGGATTACTCATTTGGGGAGACACATTTTCAGGTGTCTACAGAAGCCCCCACTTTGACTGAGTCTGAAGAGACGATAGTCTCGTAAGACGAAAGTCAAAGTATTCGATTCGGGACGGAGAGCAACTCAAGACGTTCTGCGACCCTGAGTTACCCTGTACGCCGGTACCTGCAAAACAAATGTTAGTTTTACCTGTTACCGCGCCCCATGCGGTGTTGTGCCCTCGGAAGCGCCTGGATCCTCGGGTGGTTTTCTCCCTACGGCTGACCTTGGCTTTTCGGGAGAGTGTGATGTGTGTATGCGGAATTTCTGGTGCGGGAGAAAATTCCAAAACCCGAAGAATGCGCGGAACTTCTTGAGCGGGAGAAGATTCCAAAACCCGAGAGATGCTGACGGAACTTCTGTAGCGGGAGAAGATTCCAAACCCGAAGATGTGCTGACGGAACTTCTGTAGCGGGAGAAGATTCCAAGACCCGAAGATGTGCTTGCTTGAGATTTCTGTAGCGGGAGAAACCATAAGACCCGAAAGATGGTTGTGCTGGATTTCTGTAGCGGGAGAAATCGTAGACCCGAAAGATGCTTGTGCTGGATTTCTGTAGCGGGAGAAATCGTAGACCCGAAGTGTGCATATATGGAATTTCTGGTGCGGGAGAAAGTTCCAAAACCCGAAGTGTGTAAAGGAGCTGTTGTGTGAAGAAGCCCCCACTTTGACTGAGTCTGAAATCTCGTAAGACGACAGTCAAAGTATTTGATTTGGGACGGAGTAATGCAAGTTCCGTCGGAAGCGCCTCGTTCCTTCGGAAAGTTCCCCTACGGCTGACCTTGGCTTTTCGGGGAAAGTTGCGTGTAGCAACAATCGCGTATAGCGATGAATGCCGTATAGGCATGTGAGTGATGATATGAATTCCTTCGGAAACGCCTCGTTCCTCAGGAAATCTTCCCTACGGCTGACCTTGGCTTTTCGGGAAGAATGTTGCGTGTAGCAACGATCGCGTATAGCGATGAATGCCGTATAGGCGTGTGCAGGCAAATGCATGTAAGATGGGCCCTAGCCTCGTGTTGAGGTGGTGCAATGTGTAATGTGCAATGTGCAATGTGCAATGTGCAATGTGCAATGTGCAATGTATGTGCATGATGATGTATGTATGCTCAATGCATGATGATGCTTATGAAGCGCTGCGTAATGCAAGTCTATTCTTAGATCTAATGCATGAAATGACCAAGGAAGTAGACTAATGGTAAAATGCTTTTGGATTGCGGGATGGAGCCGTCTCAAGCCCCCATTCGAGCAAAGGTGATGCTTGTGATTGCAAGTGAGCCCCCAACCCATGGGATTTGGGTGTGTGGGAATGGCTTAAGGTGTTGATGGTTGGTTTAATGGGTGAGCCCCCAGCTTGATGAGCTTTCGAGGTTAGGGCAATGGTTGATGTAAGGCAGTGAATGTTGTGGAGTCATGGGTTTTGGCTTAGCTTTTTGTGGTGAGGGATGTGATTTTGATTTGCCCAAATCAGTAACTTGAGCTGAATGCTGCATGAGGAGAGAGGAATGAGGGATGTGATTTTGATTTGCCCAAATCAGTAACTTGAGTTGAATGCTGCATGAGGAGAGAACATGGAGGAAATGCTGCAATGCGATGCTTTGAGGAGAATGCATGATGAATGCTGCAGAGTGATAGCCTAAGGATGAGTTGAGGAGAGACCCTTAAGGTCATGAAAGAATAGGCTAAAGGTTCAAGAAAAGACAAGGCTAAAATTTGTGACTAAGGGTAAGTGAAATGAGGAATTGATGTGGTTGGCTAGATGATGTAGGTTCAAGCTCGAGTCTATGTCGGGTTCTACACTAGGAATTTGTGCTTCTGACTTTAAGAGAATCACACTATATGATGGACCTCAGAATTGGGCTTTGAACTTTGGATTTGCATTGGAATTGATTTGCATTTGTGATGACTGGCATTGAACTTTGATTTTTTTTTGCTTTTTGCTTTTCGCCCATTTTATTTTTCTCTTTTTTTTTCTTTTGCACATGTCTTTTCCTACGCACCGTTTGGTCCAAAGGGTTAGGTCGATGTGGGTGATGAAAGAATGATAGGCTGAATGATAGTGTTTATGGCTCAAAGGGTTGCAAGGGATTTTGATATGATGAAGGGAATGGAGGGAAGAGGTTGTTTTGTGGAGCTATGAAAGAAGGCCTCTCTTGGCAATGTCCATTGAATTGTGAGGTCGATTATTAATTTGATTCCATTAAATTAGAAGCACAAACTATATGGAGGCTAAAGAAAATGAGAAAGAAACTTTTATTAACGACAAAAGAATTTATTACATAGAGGCTAATTGCAGAACTTAATCCTAAACCTAATGACATAGACCGAAATGGAAAAAGAAATGATATACATAGTCTAGGGAAAGGGACTCTCCGACTCGATCCTAAAGCTAAGACTCCAACTGACTCATGTGAATTGAAGAAGATCATTCTCTATGTCCACTCCAATGTCGTAGACCTTTGCGAATGTGGTAAGGCCTCGATACTTGAGATGATCTTTGTATTCTGGCTGGAGGTTAGAAATGAAGGTCTTGACCATCTCTTCTTCAGTAGGAGCGGAGACTAGGGTGGCAGCAACTCCTCTCCATCTAGTCAGATAGGTAGTGAACCCCTCGTTCTCTCCCTGGTTAAGGATTTCAAGCTCTCGGAAGGATGTTTGGGTCTGAATGTTACCCTTGTATCTTGCCATGAATGCGTGGATGATGTCTTCCCAAGTAGCTATTTCTTTCTCAGGAAGTGAAAAGAACCACTTCTGACATATCGGTTCCAAGGAAAGGGGAAAGACCGTTGGAAACAAGGCAGAGTCAATCCCTTTAAGTGCCATGGTGGTCTTAAATCCCTTTATATGGAATCGAGGGTCATCAGTCGGCTTGAACTTAGGTATATCTTCAGCTGAGAAATCCTTTGGCAGTTTGGTCGAAAGGTTGGGGTCAAGAGGAGGTTGGTCTTGGTAGTAGGTGGGGTCGATGGCTTTTTGGATTGCCTTTTCAAACAGCTTGTCCAAGGAAGAACTCGAGGTCAACTCCTTGATCTTAGCTTCAAGCTGTTGAACTTGCTCGGCAAGCTTTCGGAGCTTTTCTTGTTGGGAGGCCATTTTGTGGTGTTAGGGCTGAAGGTTGGAGGAAGGTTAGGTTTGGGTTGGGTTGAGGGCTCGAACTCTTTGGGTCGAGCAAAGGCTATGGAGACGGCTTCACCCTGTTTCAAAAAGAAATAAACCCTTAGTGAACTTCCTTGGTCATTATTGAATACATGAATGCAGATGCAAATGCATGTCCTAATTCCATGGTCATCTTTCCTAGAATGAATGTATGCAAGGTGCCCTTTCGTTTTTTTTTTTTTTTTTTTTTTTTTTTTTTTTTTTTTTTTTTTTTTTTTTTGAAAGAGCACCAAATGACATAGGACTGTATGATATGCACGTGCCTAAAGAGGTTAGGGTCACGCCTAGAGGTCGAGCCTATGTTGGCTGAAGGTAAGGTCAATCCTAAAGTCAACGTCTAAGGTCAAAGTCTGTGCCTACCCTAGTGGTCAAGGGTCAAGACCTAAGATCAGAGTCTGTGTGGACTAAGGTCGAAAGTTTGAAGGACAAAGTCCTAGTGAACTATGGTCACAGACTAAGGTAGAGGTCAACTAAAGTCACTATGGGCTATGAAATGCATGATGTGAACTAAAAGATGACCATGGACTATATGAAACTGTTGTGTTAAGGTCTAGAACTGTACAATGGCTAGGACCCATACATGCACATATATACAAGACACGTGATGACAAGTCAACTATGGTCGGTCTAGGTTAAGTCAGAGAGTGTACCACGCCTAAGGGTAGAGCTTGGTCCAGTTTTCACCACTTGCAATTAGCGATGTATGGCCAAGATACCCCTTATGCACACGCATCAGTAACACGTGCACACACGGCATGGGCGGGATAGGACTTGCCTTAGCCATGCGATCAATTAACCACATGCAGCCAAGGTAGTATCCCCCCTTATGGTAGTCTCGAGCATAGAACATGCCCATATTGAGACCAAGGAGCCTAAGGCGCGACCTTATTCGAAAGGTCACATGCAAAATGCAAAATCCAATAAACGTGATGATGGAATTACGAGACTTTTCAAGTCTGTCCACTTCACCTAACGGTGATTATCCCCAGTGAAGTCGCCAAATTGTAGGACGTGGGCCGCGCCCTCAGCGTATAGCGGGCGCGCGGCTTGGTACTACATCGAGGTGCTTGTGCGTGGGCTTGAGCCACGGAATCCCGCACGTGAGTGCGTTGGGGTAGTGTTGTCGAATGAGGGGAGTCGCCACCGTGCCTAGATAGGTTATTCACGGACGCCCGAAACGTTGGTGCCAAATCAATGGCCCCACGTCCAATCAAGTAACCAGTCGTGGGTTCGGGGACATGGTACGAATCAGATCTGTAACCCAATTCGCCCGCATGTAGCGGCCTCTATTCGGTCTCATTGCAATTCCATTCATCATGATTATTGAATGCACATAACTTACGTTTTTTAGCACCTTAGAAGCGAACTAACCCTAAAATTACTATGAAAGTGTGTTACTATTATGCACAAGGGACTACCTAACCTAGAAATTGTGACCACTTTGTATTAATCATGTTAAAACGGTGCCTAAAACAGGTTGTCCATAGTTAATCTGATTTAAAGTGATTCACATAATTCCGGTCTTTGTTTAGCAAAATATATACAAAGCTATACAACAATGATAATATGCAATAATATGAAGTGCATAAACTTCAAAGTATATGCAAACTCATCTTACCCTAAATCTGCAAAGAAAACAAAAGTTAGTTTGTAAAACACAATGAAACGAATCCTTTGCCTTGAATCGCTACATGAAAACAAAGAAAACAATTGTTAGTCCATGATAAAACGCAAGCGCAATGGATCTTTCGCCTTGAATTGCTATACAAAAATAAAGAATTGTTAGTATTGACAATGGATAATAATAATGAAAATGAAATCAAAAGAAAGAAAACCTTGCAAACATTGTGAAAACCCTACATATTTACATGAAACAATTTAAAAGTGAGTTTCTACATTGTTTTAATTATATTAAAAACTCATAACAATGGTTAGTCAAATTAAAAGAAAGTGAGAGAGATTATTGGTGAGTAATCTCAGAATTCAACCTTTGTTATCGCTTGTTGATTCGAAAGAGAATCGATGCTTTGAATTAAAACGAATGTGTGATGTGTTTAGAGTGTTTTAGAGAGAGAGAGAGAGAGAGTATGAAGTTGTGAAGTGTCGGGAATTGTGCGTGTGAAAAAGTGTGTGTCTCGGACTGAGCAAGGCAAGAGTGTATTTATAGGCACGAGGCAATTTTTGAGCAAATAAACCCTGCGTATATACGCTGTATATGAGCGTATATACGCTGCTTCCTGCGTATATACGCTCATATACAGCGTATATACGCTGCTCACCTTCCATAAGTTTTTGGCAATTTCGTATGTATGTGTTGAGCGTATATACGCTCCTGTTGAGCGTATATACGCTCCTGTTGAGCGTATATACGCTCCTGATGAGCGTATATACGCTCATCATTTGCGTATATACGCTCAATGATTTCGTATATATTTTCCAAAAACCTCGAAATATTTTGATTTCCTCCGATTTTATTCGTGATTTCCCTTGATTCGACGCACCTAGACACCCTTGCTCTCCAAGCAAGGAGTTCTAGAATGTTCTAGAAGGTTCCACGTATTTCCGGAGTATTTTTCTAATTATTCATGTATTTTCTGCGTATTCTGCGTATTTAAACATTGCAAAATTCATAGAAAATCATAGAAAAATCAGAAAAATAATTTAAAAATACTGGCGGATTCAGAAAAATGTGACGGACATGATGAAAATCAAAAAGCATGAGAATCGCCTTTGAAAACCTTTGAAAACCTTTGAGAAAACCGAAAGAAAATATTTTTGCCTTGCCTTTGACCTTTGCTCAATATTTCCGAGTACGACCTTGCGTATTTCCAACTTTTGTGAATTCAAAGCATCTTTTCTGATTCGAAACAAACGCGAGACGCGGTATGTTTCATCACGGATTACTCATTTMGGGAGACACATTTTCAGGTGTCTACAAGTATGTACTACTAACTTCAATGGAWKTAAACTAACTAGAAGAGTGGATCTCAAAATCTCATTAACTACTAGACATTGCCGAGAGAGGCCATCTTTCTCAAGCTCCACAAAAATCATTACTTTCCCACACATGTATTCATTGTACATTCAATCCCTTACAACCCTTTGAGCCATAAACACTTTTACTAAGCCTATCTTTCTTGCATCACCCACATCTACCTAACCCTTGGGAAATCAAATGGTGCGACATGTGCGAAAAAAGTAAGATCCAAAGTGCAAAAAATGAAAAGAATATCAAAACAAAATTCAAAGTGCAAATCAAAATCCAAGTACCAATCAATGTTTAAATGTAAAAAATKAAAAAAGAACACTGCGCACCATGGGGGATACATTCGGAACTTTGATCCTTTTCCCTTTATTTCTTAACCCTTGATCATAGTCACACATTAAATCCATAAAAGCCCTCTCACATGAGGCATTATCCAAGTCATCAACAAGAACTACGACGGTCTGATTCCAAAAGGTTACGTAGGAAGCCTTTCCTCGAGGTTCGACCCATAACCAAATAGCATTCTGAAGTCCACTCTTTTATTCCTTGTAAAAAATAGTGCATTGTGTTAAAATTTTTTMAATTTTGGAATTMTTTTCATAATTTAATTAATTCTCGCAAAATTAATTAAATTGTTAAAAATTCCAATAAAATGCCAAAAATGTTTAGAAAAATCCAAAAAAAATCGGAAATATTCTGATATATATTCAAAGTTTAATTTTTGGAAATTAAACCATTTTTTAGTGTGCTTTGTGTGGAATTGTGCCGATCTGTAGGAACTTAACCTTTTTGGGGTCTTTTAGGCCCTAGCTACCTCATTATTGTTGTATTCAAGGGGCATCTATATATGGTCGTCTCGAGCTAGGGACAATGTTAGTCATTAGAAGCGCTACGAGCTCTTCCATTTTTTCTGTTTTCACTATTTCATGTGAGTTCATGGTGTTGATTAGCTTTCATCATCGAACATTGAGCACATGGAATTTTAAGAAAAAATTATTAATGTGAGCTATGTATGACAAGAACTTATCCTAAGTTGACTGCTACGAAATATAAAGAAAATGGAATGATGTCTAGGTGGAGGGATCTTCGATCAACTATGCGAGGAATTTATTTGACTCTGCCTCATTTCGCCTTTTTTGTGACTAGGGTGTTTTACGGGTGACTGCTTTGCTCATTTGATACTTGCTTTTTACCTCTGGAGGGATCGGAAGGTGGCCGTAATCAACGAGTCGTGTCTACGATCTTGTTAAAGTAATGGCATTCAGGTTTGCTGTGTTAGACAATGGCCATCGCTAATGGGTTCACAGCTTTCCCATTGGACCTTGTCCATGTGCCGTGTAGCCAAGTGTGGGGCGCCTAGTGGAGTGGATTAAGTCCTTAGCAATGAGAGTATTCTCAAAGCTGTTGTGCTGATCCCAAGTAGTGTACGTGGGTCTCTTTCGAAATTGTCGCTCAGTCCTCAATTCAGATTGAAAGGTGAAGGGCCATTTAAATTGACTATCATCTACGCATATGCACAACACATTGTGCAAACACATTTCACACAAGTACAGATCCACTGAACACGGTACCATCTTAGCTTGTCAGAGCATATGGCTGTAAAAGTCACAGAACACCTACACTATTGCATTGCATGTGACCTATATGGTTATATGCAATTATTACCTATCCTCACAATGCTTCGGCATTCGTCGCTATACGCAGTTGTTCCTAACACAACATTTTTCCCAAAAGCCAAGGTTAGCCATAGGGAGTCTGAGAACGAGTGCTTTTGATACATACCATCTTCCTGAAGCTTATGCTTGTTGAAGGAGATCTCTAGGTTTATGCTTACCAACAGAAGATCATTTATATTTGGCCTAGGTTATGCTTCTGAAGCGAGATATCCGAAGGTTTATGCTACCGAGGGATTCCTACATTATTTGCCCCAGGTGCTTTGCCGAGGGAGATATCGGATGTGTATGCTATACAAAAGGGATTACATAATCATTTACGCCCGGCTTGCTTGCTTGTAGGAGTATTCCGGGTGTTTTACTATCGAAGGAGATTCAATACATTATTTGTTGCCCAGGATCATGCTTGTCGAGTGAGATATCCGGAGGTTATGGCTTCCAAGGAGATACTATCATAATTTGAGCCCCGCTGTATGCTTACTGAAGAAGATATATTGGGTTTATGCTTACCAAAGGAGATTCACATACCATTTCGCCCCCAGGCTTTACTTTGCCAGGGAGATATCCACGAGTTATTCCTTACCAACTGAATTCACATGCACTATCACCTTCCTGGTTTATGCTTACTAAGGAGACTTTGGAGGTTTATGCCTACTAAAGGATTCGTCATCCATATGAATCTACACATCTCTTCTCCTGAAAAAGGACAGCTACCTGGAAGTCGCTCGGTCAGGTTTCCAGGATAAACCGCATGAGGCGCGGTGTAAAACTAACTTGTTTGTAGCACGATGAAAACGTACTCAAATCGCAGACGTTTTGATCTATCCTCGTCCGAATCAAATCCTTTGACTTTCATTTTAATAAGTATTTATTTTTATAATATTTTCTTATTTAGCTTTTTTCTTGCTTTTAGGATTTTTATGCATTTATATAGTTTTCTATATTTTCACTTTCAGTGTTCTTCATTTTTTTTGTGTTTTCATTTTTAGATTATTTTCTGATTTTTCTTTAATTTTCTATGATTTTACAATTTTATACAATGATTTTCGAAATATAAATTCAAAATTCTTAGAAACCCAATAATTCGGATGATCGAATTATTGTAGAGATTAAGTTTTTCCACCAAGTTTATCAAAAGTGATAAGGTTTTATCTGGATTACATTAGATGTAAAAAACAGATAGATCCCGACGAAGATGGCGAAGAAGAGAATGGATATTATTGTTGACTGGTTGCCATGCAACCTGCCATTTATCGGTTGGTAACGTATATACGGTCATCTGACGTATATTAGTCCACAACCATATGTGTTACCATCGTTACACAATTCTTCTCTATTTATCTTTACAAGGCTAAATATTCTTCTCAGTGGGCTTAATAAACTCAATGAATTTAGTATTTATCAACATTCTTCATGTGGTGTGCATTTTAAGCTCTCAAACTTTCCTATATAATCACTACAATCCACGGTTCTGAATCTGTCGCAACATTCGGAGTGGTTTCTTTTGCAACTTGGTTCAATTTCTGTGTTCAATCTAACATTCTCTTTTTGTATCATTATTTATTATTTACGTTAACTTTTTATTTCAATCTTGTAATTCTTCTTTCTTCTTATCGTATTGTATGAATGGACTTGTCTTTCACAAATTCTATTGTTGTGATAAGCGATTCAACTAGAACAAAAGCTTTGATACACTAACATTTTGTTTTCTTTTGTGTTGATAGCCATACAAGGTAAGTTTGATTTATATATTTGAGTTTTCTATTATTTCATATTGATCATCATCGCAAATATATTTATTGTTATTGTTTATGCATGACACACTTTTTGATTGCTTAAACAAGACTGGAAATTGTTTGAATCACATTAAATTCATYTAAATCATGGACAAAAGATCTTGAGCAACTTATTAATTTGATTAATATGAAGTGGTCTTAACAATTAGGTTAGTTAGTTATATGTCTATGATAGAAACTAACTCTTTTAATAGATTTCTAAGGCTAGAGCGCTTCCTAAGGATTAAATTGCTAAGTTTATSTATTCAATGGATTTGATCAAAAGGAATTACAATGAGACCCAGTAGAGGTCTCTACATGAAGGTTGATTGTGTCAAAGATTCTTTCCGTACCATGTCATCAAATCCCCGACTTGGTTACTGGATCTGATAATGGGGCCATTAAATTGGTACCTATGTTTCGGGCATCCGTGATTAACTTGTATAGCCTATGGACGAAATCAATGTAGGATAAGGCCTGATAAGGGCACGCGCCTACATTGTGTATATTGAAGTGAGCAATCCTTTGGCGGAAAAGCATTGATCTTCCCCCTATTAAGTTGCAAATTCTCTAGTCTTTGTGTTTGAGATGCGGTTTGCTCAGGAGGAACAAGATCTTCAATAGATTGTTGTTGTTGCATTATTGTTTCTAAATCACCAAGATCTTCGAGTGAATTTTTAAGATTTCGATCGGATGAAGTATCATCCTCTTGATTACCCAACTGTGGTAGAACATATATTGGTCATAGTTGAGAAGAAACTGTTATATTGCAAACTTCTCTCCCACTGTGGCCTAAAAAACCTGTTGAGGTGATTTTGCACTTCACCAACAAGRCAACCACCACCTAATGTTGTTTTTMGTTCGGTAGAGGGCTGCCCCTCTAGTTACTGATTATAAAGTTAACCTCGATAACGTGTAAAATGGTTCTTGGAATTGTAGAAGAAGTTAAGAATATATAGACACAAGGAATTAAACTTGTTNGTTCGGTAGAGGGCTGCCCCTCTAGTTACTGATTATAAAGTTAACCTCGATAACGTGTAAAATGGTTCTTGGAATTGTAGAAGAAGTTAAGAATATATAGACACAAGGAATTAAACTTGTTYTGGAATAAAACCGAAGCTTAAAACAAACAGAAATAAAGAGAAACGAAAACATCCATTTATAAAGTAAGGATAAAGTCAYACTACAACTGTACCACAATGAAGGATTATTACCTCCATGTTTACACAACTGGGTTTGATAAAAGTACGCTAATGATCCATTGAAGGATATGAACTATGCTATGCTAAGCTACTCTACGGTAGGCTACACTATACTTGTCTACTAAGCCAAGTGCGGCTATGGAAAACGAAAACGCAAAAGAAAGATAGTTGTTTTCTTGATTGTGTGTTTCATTTTCCCTTCCACTCCATTCGGCTTCATCTATTTATAAGCCTCAATGGCATAGATCATGGGTGGTTTGCAGCGGTTACTCCTTGTGACGTRTTCTTGGTGCTCTTTTCCAATATTTGAATCTCAGTGCTACCATCCAAGCCTCCTTCGTCGCTTGATTCTTCATGGGCCTCCTCATATTGGATCGTATCCAAGTGGGCCACTTCTCCAATATTCCCTTCTAGGGCTTATGTTCTATCACTGGATTGGAGTATATAAGAAGTGCCAAGTATCGCATGTCTCCTAGGTCAATATTTATATTGGTTGTCGCTAGTCAATCACAACTAGTCAAACTATTAGTCAGTTTTAAATCAACGATAGTCCATATTGGCCATCAATGTCAAACAAATATTTTTAGTCAGTGTACGGGCGCTTGGGCGTCATTGGGCCGGATTGGTTCCGGTCCCTTTGCCCCGAGGGTACAATATCGGTGATGACTATGGTTTTCCTAGAATTTAATTCTTACATTTGCATATCGTGAGTATTGCCAGGAGTTGTGTGTATTATACTCGAAAAGAGTAGAGGAAGTCGCCACCGTACTCTTTTCGAGGAGTTGCAGAACCGAATTTAACCCTTACCTAGAGTTGCATAAAGCAAGGCAAAGGACTCCATAGTATGGTCATGCAATGAGGTCATGGATTATTGGAAAAGGGTAAGGGCATTGTAGTGCACAACGCCCCCCTACCGCATCTAGCAGCCTCTACTCAGTCATTGCGAGTCCATTGTTAAAAGACAACAACAAACATATTTTCATTTTAACCCCAAGCATGCAAATTACTAGGCGAGTTGTTTAACAGAAATATATGTATGTATGGACTAATTCGATGTTGTAACATGTGTCGTTTAATCCATATTCAAGGTGCCTAAAAGCCAATTTGTCCATGAATTAGTCATATTATCCGTGAGAACATGTAAATTGTCGGTCTTGTTTAAGACAGAATAAAGGTGTGATTTGCAASCATGCAAGAATTCGACAAGAATTAACGTTGTGCCTAATGTTCATTTTAATTCATGTCAAATAGTTGTTAATGAATATTACATTCCAATTACATAGAAAGTCAAATTTCTAACAAGCATGCAAAAGGGTGTTTAAAAATTGAGACATTGGCCTCAAATTAACCTTGCAGCAAGACGCTTTCGATCGAGAATGATGCTTCGGACCCTTCAGAACCCTCATAGCCTTTTAAGCTATGAACCCGAAACAAACCTTAAAGAACCTTTAAAAGAAAGCTTAGAAGARCTTTTAAAAGAAGTTTAATTGAATGTAGAAAAGAAACTATGTGTGAGGAATTTGTGAGTGAATTTGAATGTATTTAGGTGTGTCTTTAGAGAGAGAATGTAGAGAGAAACGGGCAGGGGTTTTCGTTAAGGAGTGTGGATGGAAAATGAAGCATGGGGAGCAAGAGACTTGGGTGTAATCACGCCTTGGTGGGTGTTGTAGTGCCCAAAATTCTTTCCCTCTTTTGCGTATTATTGCCTGAATTAGTTGATGCGTTAGAATCAAAATCGGAAAAAATTTATGATTGGCCACTGATTCCAATAAAGGGAATGACCTAAATGTTTGATGGAGCAAGACAACGGTGGCCCCGCCTTGGAATACTCCGGAAGCTTTCGGGAACGAGCCTTTTGCTCGGTACATGTTTTTGCTTTGTTCAGATCTTTTTTCTACAGGATTGGGAAAACTAGAAAAGACGGACATTCCCTGTAAGTATTGTTTGCAGTTCTAAATTTCTGAATTTTGAATTGTTTTCATAATTTAACTAATTATTGCAAAATTAATTAAATTGTTGAAAATTCCAAAAATGCAAAAAATCTGTCGAAAAATCCCAACAAAATTTGAAAATTCTAGAAAAATGTTTAAAAATACTTGAAATTCAAATATTTTCAGGGTGTTTGTGTAGGAAAATTGCCAAGTGTAGTGGAAACTTGCCTTTTTTAGGTTTTTAGGGCCCTTATCACTCTCAACTCAACTTGGTGTTCAAGGTGTCTTATGCATCAGCCGTCTTGGGCTAGGACCAATGTAGCGGTATTACGAGAAGCCCCCACTTGTGGCATGCGTTATGTAAGAGGGACGAAGTCCTCATAAAACGAAAGCCAAAGTACCCGAAACCGCAGACAAAGTGTAATTCTTTGTTAAGTCTTAGCCAACTCAGCGGTTTTGTACATTGCTTTCTTAGATTATCTAATTAGTCCATTGTCATTCATATGTTGCTAGCCTGTCTTTATCTAATATCAGTATCTAAAGTATAGTCGTTGATATCTGGCCTTTGTTCTTGCTTGTATTATATCCTGTCGCTTATCACTAGCGGCATTTTAGTTGAGAGTTTCGCTTGTGCTCATTGTCTAACCTCGTGCTTTTTGTGGTACCCTCATGAAGATTTTGTTGCATTGCCTGCTTCCCCTTTTGTATGGCTAGTTACTATGCTGAGAAGTATTCTGTTGCATCCCTATGCCCTAGCTTCATACCTTTAAGTTAGGCGTGCCAGTCTTCAAGGACTCGACTGGGGAATTAGATAGGTTTGCTTTCATCTATCCTTTCGGTGTAGCTGGTTCCAGAATACATTTCACTAAGCTTATACTATGATTCTTTTTTTGTTGCCACCGTCCGTGATGTATGACCTTCTTTCTGTGCTCTCTGTCTAGGAAGAAGCGTGGTCTATGTCTCAGCATATTTTCATAACGGTGTCGCCGATCCACAAGACAGGTAACAGCATGCTCCTCTATGATCGCTATCTATCCTTTTGCGCTCAATGCCGTCTCGTCAAAGAATATTCCCTTCACATTGACCAATTATTCATGGGACTGTTGTGCCATTATAGTATTCACCCCCTCTTCAATGCTCTCTCTAGCGACTGGTACTTCTCTATGTCTTAGATCCTTTTCCTACTTAACTCAGTTTTGCGACTCTGACGCTTGATCTGCCTCATGCCTCTGCATAACTCATTTTTCGATTCAGCTGTCAGTAAAACTTGGGGATGAACGATTGCTCAATGTGACAAAGATCTTGCCCTATGCCCTTGTACATTAACATTTCTTTTTGTTAGTGCTTGCCTGAGATTATGCTGTATATGCCAGCTTACTACCTACTTTTGTGCACTTCGTCCCTCCTAAGAACGTATTCTTCTCAGGTCCTAATGATTTGTTGTAGATCCTCTTTATCCTAGTGCCTGCTTGATCTTGTTATGCATCGTATCATTTTGGCTAAGGCATCAAGAAAGATTTTGCACTTGTCGTTGTGAAACGATGGTCTTTCGCCTGAATTGTTTGTTTGAGATGGCATTGTTGAAGTTGGGGTTGGATTGTTATACCTCGACTAGGGATTCTTTGATTTTGATTTTTTGCGTTTACCTTTACTTTTGCTCTGCCTTGGACGACTACCGTGATGATCCCGTGCAAATGTATTGTATCCTCCACCAGATAGGACGTTTGATGATGAACGGTCGCATGCATCCTTCACCTCGATATGTAGGAGCACGATAGGGCCATCTGCAGATGATTCCAGTCTTATCTGACGATGTTGTCTGACATGTCCATATACTTCATCTCGAATCTAGGACGTAACTATCCCTTGAACACCTAAAATGCGACGCTTGGCTCAAGAACCCAATCATTGTTTGCTAGGTCAGGAGCCTATTTGTTGTGTAGATTCCTGGACCCGTTGCTGATGTGAGGTGCTAGACCATAGCATAAATGAAGCTTGGCGTTGTTGACTTGTGACATGCTAGTGATGACTTGATTTGCTTTGCTTTGGGGTTAGCCCCCCTGGTTGTGTTCCTGCAAAATTTGTACTTAAAGGTGGACCCTAGCTTTGCATTGGTTTGTTTGAATTTTAGGATTTGTTTAGACTCCTTGACTTCGAGCTGGCTTGTTCGAATTTTGACTTAGTGCTATGGTGACTTGAATGTCACTATGCAGGCAAKTTGTGTGTGACATGATGCATTGCCTTAACTCTTTTTCCAATTTGTGTCTTGACTTTGACTATGGACTTACAAGTCAATTCGACTTAGATCTAGTACACAAGGACTACAGTGCAATGTTTTATGTAATGTTGACTTTATTAACCACTTAGTCAAGGAAACAAATACAGTTTGATGTAAGTTTTGAAAATAGATGCAAGATATAGCCTTCCTGCCTAATGTTTCAGGATGAAGCCCCCAACATGTTGATATYATAGCTTTCTTCGCGAGCTATGTAGAAAGAGGCATTGCATAGCTATCATTGGTGCAATGGAAGCACCTAAATTACAATGAAGGGTTAGTTGCGTTTTGGAGATGTTGTAGACGAACCCTTGCGATGCTAGAAGCTTTAGCGTCTAGACACTTTTGCGGTATTGAGATGATTTGCATTTGAAGTAAGGTCGACAAGGACTTGAACGTAGTGCGTTGCTGAATCTTCGTTGATCCTTCCATGTGTAGTGCTCCATGAGTGATCATGGGAATGTCATGGGCCGCATGTAGGTCTTCCCTTCTGCTATGAGCCCCCCAATTTTGATATGCCGGGACATGGTGCTGACTCAAGTCATTAACTTGAGTTTGTCTCTTGTTGAAGAGCACGACGTTTGTAGAGCTTGGTGACGTATATTTTCTCGGCATAGGAAGCACACAAATTCCTTGATTTTCCAAAGGTGAATGTACTTCAAATGTTGGGAACTTGCTTCTTTTTTTAAGCCCTTAATGTCTCCGAGTGGTAGTGCGAAGATTAATGCAAAAATTGTTGGGCTCAATATATAACGAAGATGTATACCTAAGTCGGGAACTTAAGRTTAGTGCTTTCTTGAGAAGAGAGCAAGTTGCTAGGATGTGAACTCTAATGCCAATATAAGGCCCTCAACGAACGTTGACGATGCCTTGTAGAGTCAGTTGCATGCATGGAGACTCTAATGATATTTTAAGCTCCCAACCTTATTGGAGTTACCATTGATGTGTCATGTCAACTGCTTCAAGATTTGGTTGTGACCACCCAAGTCATAAACTTAAGTGCATTGCTCCTTCTGGAAAGGAACAAGGGATGAGGACTTTATTCGTTGATGCAAGTCCCCCACACTTTGAGAAGTTGACTTCATGTTGCGCTAGACATGACTGTTGAAGCAAAGCCGCCCGAGTTTGCTAATGCTGATTGATGCATAATTTTGACTATATGACCAAGAGCTTGACTACATGATTGAACGTGGAAGAGTAAGAGAGTCCTAAGGGTTGTAGAACAAAAGGCTAGGGATCTACAAAACAAAGAGGACTCAATCTTGTGACTAGGGGTGACAAGATGAGTGGATTGATATGACTGGCTGAGAGATGATGGTTCAAACTCAAACCTATGTCAAGTTCTAGACTAACAAGAAGTTGTGCTTCAAACGAACACGATGATGAACATGATCTCTTATTTTWATTAATTTGGCCGAACCTCTATTAGAGGATACCTAAATATCCGAGTGGAATCTAACCGATCGTAGTTCGTGAGGTCGTGTGTGCAAGTGATGCCTCATTTTTCCTAGGACTAAACCTTSTAGGGAATTTACCTAGCTAGGCTTGGACGATGCTCATTAGGAGAGGTCTTTTTTGGTCATAATGTAGGCTGGGTGTGGGGTGTGAGGCTTTTGACGAGCTTGTTACAATGTATGTTCGCCTTTGCATATGCTTTGTCGACTTTGAAATGTGTGAATCTGGGCTTAGGCATTATCACTTTCATTCGCTCTAACTTTGTTGTTGGAACTTTTTTCTTTTCACTATTTATTTACTTTCTCTCTTCTCTTTTTTTTCCTTTTTGTATTGTCTAAACCACAGCTTGTTTTTTGTTTTGACTTTGTTTTGATTTTTACCGCTTTGACACCATAGAGGGCAGGAAGATGTAGGTGTAAAAGAAATTGGCCTTTTGTGTTTGTTTGCATAAGCAGGTTCAAAGGGGTTTCAAGGGATTTTGCTTTGATTTGTACTTGTGATAAGGTGAATGGAGGGAGAAGGAACTTTTTATGGAGCTATGAAGGAAGGCCTCTCAAGTGATATCTAATTTATTCATTTTTTGTTTTTTTTATTATGAGGTCATGTGTTGATTAGCATTTCATCTTCGAAGTCGTAGCACATGAAAGGCTAAGAAATGAATGTAAAAATAAAATAACTTTTATGTTTTTTGTGAAAGGCTAATGACAATGGCAAGACCTTATTCCTAATTGARATAGACTAAACAATAGGAAAAGAAATGGAAAAAGAATGGCTAGGTGGAGGGACTCTCTGACTCAACCTATGCTAGAACTTTATTGACTTTTGCTCATGTCGCCTTTCGATTGTGAACTACGGGTGTTGCAAGTGACTGCTTTACTTCAGAAGCTTGAATTTTACCCCTAGGAGGGATAGGAAGGAGCCCATCATCAATCATGCCTTGTATAATAGTCCTATTTGTGTTGCGCAATTCAGRGGTGTGACCGTTGCCAAAGTGTCACTTGCAATATTTTGAGGCATCCCATTTTGGAAACCTTTTCTCGATTGGAGGATCAGTTGTAAGACCGACTGGAGTGATCAGGCCTTTAGTGCAAAGGCGGTCAAATTCTCAGGTGTAGGACATTCGAAGCGGAGTGAAATAGAGTTTGGAGAAGTGCAGTGGCTGCTTAATAGTTTTAGCATAATTCATATTTGACACATCCGCTGATGGGTTAGTCGTGTCATTCTGCTTGTGACTTAGTTTTRCCACAATTTCATTCTTCATCGGTGAAGGGACAACAACGGTTGTTTCTAGCTAGTGCACCTTTAAAGACAAGGATCTCGAGTATGTCGGCCATTAATTTGATAACCTTGTTGACTCGGTTTTGGTGTGGGCTAACTTGTGATGTTCCTCGCTCGGGTGAAGTACGCTTTGCAAGCATTGTGTCAATCGTAGATTTCATTTRAGCAATGACACGAACGGTGTTGCTTTCTTCGTCCATCACTGTAGGTGAGGAATTGGAGAACCTAGACTTGAGGTATTGAACAATCCTTTTATGCAAAGGAATAGGAACTAGTAGACCGTGCCTTGTCGACCTTTAAAGTTGCTCACTAGATGATTCTATCCTGCATGATAGTGTATTAGTCTCAACCTTTTTAGAAAATGATGCATGAATTGCTTTCTTGACTAGACTCAATGCATGGCCTAATAGTGATCATTCCTTGCCTATTGACGTGACTCAAAGATGAAAATGCAAGAACGCCAAAAATTACTCTTCGCCTTTATTTTTTTTGCTCGTTTTTTTTTATTTTCTTTGAAGTTTTATATTTTATATTTTATATTTTTTTTTTGTTTTTTCAATGGCAAATCACGAGTTTTGGCACTCGTTTACAATTGTGCAATGCAAAAGTTGTGAAGCCTAAATTATTCTAGTTACAACCATTTCGATATTGCGAMGCCTAAGGAATGACCGCTTGCTATGTGAGGACTGCTACATGAATTGATGCATAACTCGTTTTGTTTTAAGTATGCAAAGCTAAGGTCGTTAGTTACCTTAAAAACTCATAGCACATGGTCACACTAGCATGAGCCCTATATGCAAAATTAAAAGGACATAGTCCAGCCACATAGAMTRTATTGCTACGTTATCGAACGGGTTAGTACGAGTGTCAAAAAGGGGTCCCATGATTAGGTTTAGAATGATCCTTAACACATCTAGCTCGATGTGATGTTTAAAGGAGGTCTAAACCATTACGTCTCCGTAGTGCACTCGACTTCGCATTATGGTGGGAATGGGCATGCATCAAGCTCAAAAGTTGGTTACATAGGTAGTGCACCATTGCTAATTTTAAGCGAGGCACCCTGGTCTTGTCTCAAGTTTAAGACACACTATACAGAGATCTAAGCGATACCGGCAATACTAAGACACGAGCAGTGCCTACCACAGTTCTAAAGCGAAATTTCAATGCTTGTAGTGTATGGCACACATCACTGGAAGATAAAGTTATGAACTCCCAACGAGTCGCACGATGTACGGGAGGCGCATGGGCGTACTAGTCTGGTCCCTCGCTGGGCATAATAATCGGGAGAACATTTGTCTTAGATGATTCTCATTGCATATGTGAGAGCTTATTGGTATTAATAAAAACGAGTAAGAGAGTGCATGCACTCCTTTCGGGAGCTGCGAATCGTTAAGCCTTGCTATATGATAAGCAAAGCACAATACCATAGCTGTTGTACACTGAGGTCATCGAATTGGGACAAGGGAAGGGATAGTAGTGCCAATGCCCTCTTCATCAGCAGTCTACACGGTGGGTCCATTGTCCAAAAAGACAACAGTACCTAAGTCAGCTTCTTATCGGTTTGCACTGAGGTCATGATAGGGACAAGGAGAAGGAGTGTATCAATGACTCCCCCCGCATCTGCGTACCTACTAGATGCGCCCAACAAAAAGAAACAACAGAAACCCTAAGTAGTGCTACTAGGGGGTTGTTATCACAGAAAAGATCTAGTAGGAAATGTTGGTAACATTCGTTGTTATACCATCAATCAGTGCAAAAGATTTGCATGAATTAGTCTTAATGCCGAAACAATAGAATGGTGAATTATAGACTCGATGGGTGATATATAAGTTATTATACATTTTCTCTTCTTTTCGGACTTATTAGAGACAGTTGGGCTGTCTGTAAAGCGAATATAAATAAAGCAATAAAGAACACAAAATTAACGGGTACAACCGGCACTCCATCTGCCTATTCTTTATAATCTACCCGAAAAAAAGACATAATAACTCTGCTCCCTACCGGAACCACAACCCCACACTCAACCCGAAACCGACCACCCGAAGTCAATTTTGTGACTCAACACACCCACCAGCTCAACCCCTCGAAGCTTCAAAGAAACCTATTCTTTGATACTTCAATAAGCAATAAAGAAACTGAAAAGCCGACTAATCCTTTTATGACTCAAACCGTAAGCTGGCTTGTGTTTTCGCTTCAAAATAAAACTCTTTGACTATGAGAGATATGTAAATTAGAGTAAGTGAGTAAAATTTTTGACCAAACCCCAGTCTAACTACTGCCGAGCAGCAAAGATTATGAAAGTATATCTGTCGATTTAATCTTAAGGAAAAATGAACAAATATAATCTAGTTAAGTCAACAACAATCCATCTTACCAGCTACAATATCAAAATAATCTTTACAAAATATAGAAAAACCCTTCAAAACGCACCATAATCCACTCAGGACACAGCTGTCCCAGCCTGCCATAATGTTATAACTGTTCATCTGTACCAGAATTCAACCATAACAAAAGATATAACATTAAACAACAATAGTCACATACAAGACAATTACATGAATCAGATTAACGTTAAAGTATCTTCTATCTTCAATGTACTTAAGACTTGAATCTCCTTGAATACTATTTGAGCACAACTTCTCGAATGTCTCGAAAGGCTTTCTGTATACTTAATCTTGGAATCCTGCTATATACTGCACATGTGAACGAGTGGAAAAGTGCAATAAAAGGTATATGATTTTCAGCATAACAGTCAAGGAAACAGCTCTTACTGGTTCTGTACCAATATAGGAGCTTTGTGTGTATTCAGCTATTCCCTGTAACAAACAAGTTAGTTTCAAGCATACACAATAATTATTAACTTGTCTGGGGAAACAAGTGTCCTATAGCAGCTGGTTCCCAAAACCAACTATATTCTCATTTAAGTATCCTGTTTCCTTTATTGGTTTGTCATCATTCAAAACCTAAGGGACCCAACAATTGTCGATCTTGTTTAAGACATATTAAAGGTATGATTTGCACGCTTGTAAGCATTCGACAAGAATTAAAGTTGTGCCTAATGTTGATTTTAKTTCATGTCAAATAGTTTTTTAATCAATACTACATGCCAATTGCATTAAAAAAAGTCAAATTTCTAACTAGCATGTAAAAGGGTGTTTAAGAATTGAGACATTGGCCTCAAACTAACCTTGCAATACAACGCTTTTGATGGAGAAAGATGCTTTGGACKCTTAAGAAACCTTTTAGCCTTTTGAAGAGCCCAAAACGAACCTTAATGAACCTTTAAAAGAATCCTTGAAAGACCTTTTGAAAGAATTTTAATTGAATGTAGAAAACCAATTGTATGTGAGGAATTTGTGAGCAAATTTGAATGTATTTAGGTGTGTATTTAGAGAGAGAATGTAGAGACAAACGGTCAGGGGATTGCCTTAAGGTGTGTGGATGTCAAAAACAAGAGTCGAGGTGCTTTTTTATAGGTAAATAAAGCACGGGGAGCAAGTGACCTAAGCGTAATTACGCCRAGGTTGGCGTAATAGCGCCTAAACTTCTTTCCCTCTTTTGTGTGATTTACCTGCCTAACTTAGCTTATGCGTATAAGAATAAAATCTAAAAAAAATGTTATCCGATGCCTTTCGTGCCCAAGAAGCTAGGGATGAACTTAGATAGTCTTGGGGAGAAAGACAAGTGAGCCCTGAGCTCTGGAATG